>ML414929.1:28116-88828 GCA_005239525.1 Nicotiana knightiana
CTCCCACTTGGCTCAAAGCCATAGATCAAAATGCTCGATAACTCACAATGCCCATAATCTATCACTGACATAATACCATAGTGAGATTCAACTAGATCCTTCATAATCTCATGTAACACTACCCATAAAATACCTCAAATCATCTGATAAGCCCACATTCATCCTTGTGACAGTCAAGTAAACTTTCTCAACCGATCTAAACTCAAATTGCAATAAATATTACCCACTAGTAGAAAATAAAGCCTTCACACGACATAATAAGGATCACACATCCGTAGATTATCCTATAGGTGATAACCCACCTACTTAGCCTCAAACTGACATCTCTCTATATCCTTTCACAGCCACAACTACTACGCAATCCTTAATCTTCCCGAGTCTGAACTCATCAACAAGACATGAAAATCTACTTCGTTCCACCAATAAACAACATGAAAGATCCCTAAACACAATCATAACTTGAGACTGTACATCACATCGAGACAAAATTCAAGCATCCAATAGTCCTTTTCACAACTCAAGCAAACTCTTCATATCATATTCAAACCATATAAACACATCCCCAGTCACATACTACTTATCATATAGCCATCCAACCACTCACCGAGCCACAAATACCACTCATAGGGACACTACTGGACATAGAAGTCCAAAAGCACATGCTCACGCAACTGAAACTACCAAGCCTAAGCTTCGCTCCAAACCTGGACTCAAGTCCTCTAGACTAGCCTATCACCAAAGCATAGAAAACACATCTCACACCTCATCCATGGAATCCACAAGTTGTCGATGTATAGATGATACCAAGAGTGCACATGTGCGTATGAGTGAGTGGAAAAAATTTATAGAGATACACTTCATGCTGAATCAATGTTGCACGATAAGGAAAGAAATATAGGAAGTTTATCCTAAATACCCTGTAGCTTCTCGAATATAGGTATGGACGCCAACATACCGATCTGCAAGACTCTACTAGACACTTGCTCATGACTTGTAGGACTTATGAACCTAGAGCTCTGATACCAACTTGTCACGACCCAAAATCCAACTAGTCGTGATGGCACCTTACTCAACCCTCTAGGTAAGCCAATTAGCAACAATCCAAATCAAATGAGATTTACGATGAGAGATAATAATAACATAACTGAACTTCTATATAAAGAATTTCCAACGAATGGTAGTACAAATCACGAGCTTCTAAGATTTAGAGTTCACAAAGCTGGAATGAAATAAATACATCATCTATTTGAAATATACATGAACAAATTAACAATTCTAAAGCTACCAAGAACAAGCGACATTTATGACCAGAACGCAGATACATCTTCAATGCCAGCTCCTTCCATACACAACAACATCAGCATACAATCTTCACGCAATGTGCAGAAGTGTAGTATGAGTACAACCGACCCCACATACTCAATAAGTAACAAACCTAACCTTAGGTTGAAAGCAGTGACGAGCTTGAATAAAGGTCAGAGTCCAACACCAACAACCAGGAACAACTCATAGCAATATAACTAAAGCAGTACAAGTAATAACTCAAAGATATAATTCTTAGCTCGTTCATAGTTTCCGAAAATAGGCATGCTTTTCAATAATAATAGTAAAACCCAAATCTTTCACTGAAATCACCAAAATATGTATAAATTTGTAATTTGTGATTTTTCCCAAAAGTTTTCAAGAATACGTAAGATGGAATGAGGAAAGTACATCTCTATGACTACATGTCAATGAGCATGTAAAGTCACGAATGACGTAATACCGTACATCATGAGAAAATGCATCTATATGCCGGTATGTCAAGTGTGCATGTCAAATGCAATGCAACATAGTGATAAAATCATATGCACACTCTAAGAGTATCAACTAACTCGGTCCTCCTAGTCACTCAGTCACTTAGTCCTCACAGCCACTCAGTCCTTCCAATCGCTCGGCACTCGCACTCGGTAGGTATCTGCGTTCACTGGGGTTGTGTACAGACTCCAGAGGGGCTCCTTCATCCTGAGCGCTATAACAAGCTAATCATGGCGTAAATCAATAACATCTGTTGCGGTATGCAAATCGCTCCCATCATAAATCAATAATACTTGTTTCGGCGTGTAGCCCGATCCCATCAATAGCCGCACAATCAGGCCATCGGTCTCGCTCAGTCATCAATCTCTCCAGTTTCTCAGGCTGAAAATTTCATGAAATTAACCCATCAATAATGACGTGATGTATCAATAAATGGTAACAAAGGCTGAGATATGATATGCATATGATACGTGATGTATCAGTTACTACGTTGCACGCCCACACACCTGTCACCTAGCATGTGCGTCGCCTCAACATCAATCATATAATACGTAATTCGGGGTTTCATACCCTCAGCACTAAGTTAAGAAGTGTTATTTACCTCGAACAAGCCAAGTCCAATACTGAGCAAGCCAAACGATGCTCCAAAAATGCCATCTCACGCATATCGACCCTCGAACATCTCGAAACTAGCCAAAAGCAACTCAAATACATCAAATAAAGCCCAAGAAAATAATTTCAAATAATAAAGGTCGAATCTTTAATCAAAATTCCAAAGTCAACCAAAAATTCAAACTCGGGCCCGTATCTCGGACCCCCAAAAAGCTCACAAAATACAAAAACGCGCTCAATTACGAGTCCAACCATACTAGTTTCACCCAAATCCGACTCCGAATCTATGTTCAAAACTCAAAAATTCACTCTATGAAACTTTGGACAAAACTCCCCCAATTTTCTCTTTAAAATTCACCAATTACCAAAAAAGAAGATAGATTCACAAAATATAACCAAAACCGATTAGAGAACACTTACCCCAATCCATATGGTGAAAATCGCCTCAAACAATGCCCAAATCCGAGATCCCCAACTCAAAATATGACCAAATGAACAAACCCTCGATATTAAATATTTTTGCTCAGCTATTCTGCCTCGTTTCATGTGCCAAATGATCTTGAAACTCGCTTTTGATGCCTATAATGAATTTCTTTTGAAATTCCAGTCATGTTAGGCTTTTGAATCACTCCATTTGACCTTATAATGTAGGAGGTATGTTGGTTTCAATATTTGAAATAGTGTAGATTTTTAAATACGAAGTCAGTGGCAAGTTCGTAATTAATCTGAAAAACTCTAGCAATCCAATTCTTAGGAAAATGACTATAAATTCCTCATACAATGTCAAAACTTGATGATTCCAGTTTTTATGGTTCCAAAATTATGATACAGATCTAATGTTTCAATCAAAACAAAAATTGGAGTTCATTTGCTGAATGTGGTACAATTGTTTTTGAAGAAATGACTTCGAAACAAGAAAAACGAGCGCAACACAACCCAAACCTATTTGAAACTCACCTGAGCCCCTCGAGACCCCGTCGGAATATACCAACAAGTCCTATAACATAACACGGAATTACTCGAGGTTTCAAATCACGCATAACAATATCGAAACGACGAACCGCACCTCAAATCAAACTTAATGAATTTTTGAACTTTCAACTTCCTAAACCCGTGTTGAAACATATCAAATCAACCCGGAATGAACTCAAATTTTGCACTCTCAGTCCAAATTTCCAACTTTCGCCAATTAGTGTCGAATCCTTCTTGAAATATTCAAATGTCAATCGCGATATACGCCCGAGTCCAAAATCATCATACGGACCTAGCGGAATCATCAAAATTCCGTTCTGAGGTTGAATACACAAAAGTCAAACTTGATTAACTATTCCATCTTAAAACTTCAAACATGAAATTCATTCTTCCAAATCGATTCTGAATAACTTGAAAACCAACACTGACGATTCACATAAGTCAAAATACATCATATGGAGCTACTCATACCCTCAAACTACCAAGCACAATGCAAATGCTCAAAATAATCGGTCGGGTCGTTACACCTCGGTGACGGCAACTCCTCTCCTCGGCGACTGCTTGTTTGCTCATTGTTGGCCTTCATTCTTCAATCTTCAAGTCTTCAATAGGTTCATAACTTCTTCAGTCTTCATTCTTCAATCTTCAGGTTTTATGTTAGTTTTAGCTTCTTATATTTTATTTAGTTTCATATGTTGACAATAATCAATTTTTGAGCATTTAAAGAATCATTGTCTTTGGGGTTTTAACTAGTGAAAAGATCTGAGTTTTAGACTTATTGAAATTAATTATCCTCCTCTTGCCTTCTCCTTTTGCTATTCCTAAGATCACTTCTTTTTAAAACCGAAGATTACACATAAGAAGAAAAAAGACGTCTAAATTCTTCTTGTGATACAACTAGAAGTCTAAATTGCTCAAGTTATCATATTTGCTACACGCACAGGCAGTGAATAATTGGAAATGTTAATGTGAACTATTTCAATTGGTTAACTATTTTAGTAATTACGGCCATAAGAAGATTGAGTAGTGTCACACCTCGTTTTACGAGGGATTAGGGAGTTTTTTCCCGTTGAAGTGACATTGTCGAAATGGGATTATTTAATTAATCACAATCGACACTTGGGATAATTATTAGGGTGTCCCAAGTCACCGGTTTATTTTAAATTTCAAATTGAGGAAGTTTGACTCCATTTAAAGTCTGCGAAAACCAGAAGACCGGGTAAGGAATTCTGTCAACCTGGGAGAATGTGTTAGGCATTCTTAGGTTCTATGGTTTAGCACGGTCTCTTAACTGTAATAATTGGCATAATTGTCCGATTTAAAACATATTTGAAACCTATCGTGCATTTTTACTTTTTGAACCGCTTTTAGTATTTTATGAAACTTACTTGAACAAATTGTGATGACGCGCACTTGTCTTTTTATACACATTGCGAATCGTGTCACATGAACCGCACCCACGACTCACAATATGTTTAATTTGATTATAGATATTTGAAGTGATGATCTGGTCACATGAAATGTGCACCTGAATTTTGGGAATTAGGTATCACAATTACGTGACGGGAATCGTACCCATAGTTGTGATGATTCAATTCATGCGCCTAATCTCATGGATGATGCTTGTCTGAACCTCTAATCTGGAAAGAACAAAAAATTGGCGACAAAGAATATGGCTAAGAAAACATGAACTGCCTCTTTGCTTTGGCTTGTAACAATTGTCAGATTTTTGCTAATTAAAGAAATATGGACTAACTGATGATAATTAGCAAAGCAATAAGGCTGCACTCAATGAAATGCTCACGCTAAATCCCCAACGATTAAAACGAACGGAAATGGGCCTATAATTGACTGCATAATCGTAAGAATTCCAACGGCCTTTCTTCATGATTTTAAGAAAGGGCATAAAAACAAAAATAAAAACAGAAAGTGCAAATTTCTCAAAAAACAATGCCTGACTATTCCAAACTTAAAAAGAAATTTTGGGAACAAATTTCAATACTAGCACATGATCATTCAAATTACATACCAAGAATTGACTGGAATACTATAAATCAGTATAAGGCAAAGTAATTATATTACACATTTGGTTAATCATAACAGGAATCACACTACTCTATCTAACATGAGTCTAACTCTATGCCTTCCTTTGTTCGAATCTGGACAGCAGAAACTATCCCTAAAAGCGTGAGGCTTCTCTCTCAAAGCCAACATTTTATTTACAAGGAAATAGCCACTGGGCTATCCTTGCAAATTAAATTGGCTGCTTCATTAAAAAAAACAACAATGTATTAACTAGGGGTGTGCATTCGAATCGGTTTATCGATAAATCGAATCGATTATTTGTTATCGATTTATCGATATCGATTTATCGATTTATCGATTTCGATTTCGATTCGGAAAATTTTCTTATCGAGTTATCGATTTCGATTTCGATTTTGTCCACTTCGCTTATCGATTTATCGATAAATCGATAAGGATCTTTTTTTTTTCTTTTTTTTTTCTTTTTNAGCCATATGACACATTCTAACAATAAATCTCATTTTTTGGAGATATATTGATTATCAAGGACAAATAAATTAATCAACATTCGAATCATTAAAGACTGGAAACCTTTCATAAGAATGAGTTTTAAGCAGATTTAAAAGGAAGTATAAGATTTAATAAATCAGATGGAAAAGACATAGACTAAGCTCAATCTCATTCATAATAAAGTACAGCAAGGCCGGTTCACATACCTAGCAGCAGGGTAACAGCAGATTCAAGACCAAATAAAGGTCAAAAACCAGAGAAAGAGCTCAGCCAGTAACATCAGAAAGCAGAAGAAAATTGTCACGCCCCGAACCGGGGGGGCGAGACCGGCACCCGGTGCCTCACCTATCCTTCCGTACCAACTTGCGACTAAGGGACTCTGAACATATAATGTCATACTTTGGCCATGGACCACATTGCAAGACAACTTGCGAACGCTGATTAAACATCAATATAAAGCTGGGCTGACAAGGCCGACATAACTACTACAGCTGGCAAACCAACAAAATATACCTACAATGTTTATAAACCTAACATACTGCACTAACTAATAAGATATGTCTACAAGCCTCTACTGATGGATATACTGTGATCGGAACAGGGCCCCGACCTATCCATAACATATATACACAAGATGTACATAAAATTCTAGACCTGCCAACTCTGAAGGACGTAGAGCTTAGCGATCAAGCTGAACTCGAGAAACACCTACTGAGGAGGTCTACTCGTTTGTCTGTATGAATCTACACGCATGAAATGCAGCATCCCTTGCAAAAGGGACGTCAGTACGAAATAATGTACCGAGTATGTAAGGCAACAAATTAATTGAAAGCTGAAATTGAACTGATAATATAATAACTAAAAGTAACTGAGAGTCAAAGATAATCTGAAGATATGCTTACCCGCTCATATTGACTCAACTCTCTCAATATAGTAAGTAAAATAGTTGTCCGGCTTTATAGGGCTCGTTATATATAACTGCTCTACCGTAGTAGGCTCGCTCATAGGCGCTTTACCATACTAGGCTCTGTATCTCGGCCATGCGGGGCTCGCCCATAGGCTCTCGGCCACAGTAGGCTCGGTATATAACTTACCATCAAATCATAGGTTGCCCAACAGGGGCCTGCTCACCGATTATAGCTCGATGGTGGTAAAAATATTGTAATATTATATATATATATATGTATATATATATATATATATATATATATATATATATATAAAAGTGAGAATACTGTAACTTATGAGACTAGGATAATGTATATAAATTCGGGAGCATGAGTTTCTCTCTATGCCTCGTTATCAAACACATGTAATTACGAGATCATGCCAAAATGAAGGAAGGGATTAGCCTACATATCTGAGCCGGTTCTCTGGACGATCCCTCTAACACAGGACAATTGCGACAAAACACATAACAACAAGATCGGAATTGGGGGAAATTCGTATGATATTCTTGAGAAAGATTACACCGTGCACCCTTAGAATCGCGAAATCCCGTTGTTATAACATTACGTAAACTTGTATGATTTTTGGTAGCAAAGTCACGTTGATAACATTTTGAATGAGTTGCTGAAGCTTCCTTGTCCTTGTAGCGATTCAAAAAATGAATTAGAAAGGTTTTCTTAACCTTTGGGAGTGGTCCCTATTTTGTGGCTTAGTTGGCCACCCAAATCTCTTAAAATTCCACCTAGAAGAATGATTTAAGAGTCATATGTTGTGAATTTGTGGGCTGCCACGTTAGTCCTTATCCAATATTATCCATTTAATTTCTTAATTAACTTGTTAATCTTCCGTTAATCAATAATTAATCAATTACCCACATAATTAAAAATTATCTCAAATTACTTAAAATACTACCCATTTTTAACATACATTATACACCTTACTATCATGGTCATGTGGTACCTTATATGACATTAGTCCATAAATACCGAGTATTATAGCTCGGACCATATTTTATCCCAAATTGCCAAACTTCGACGAAACTTATTTTCTTCGATTCGCTTACCCTCTCGCCTTCACAAATTTACTTATCACTTGTTTGAAATAGCATAATACTTATAATCTCAAAATAATTTCCTTCCCGAACTTACGTCGATTAACTTACGACGAAACTTTAACGTATGAAAATTCAAAATGTAACATCTCATTTTCGAGCTTTTATCAATTTACTTATGGCATACTTTCATGCACGAAAACAGGGGTATAACAAAAATAGCTTCAAAATCTCAGTTAAATCAGCAGAGGACAACAACAGATTCTAGCCACTTCATTCAACTTTCAAGAAAACCAGAAGTTAAATACCTAATCCAACAGAGAAGACAACTCCAGAAAGGAACTTGCTGGATTTTGCAGTCATTTCTTTTGAGGGAAAAAAGGTATAAAATGCCAAAAACCTCCAATTTTTGTCCAAGTGTACGAGCTTTTTGAGAGTGAGAGTGAGAGTGTAGATGATAACCTCCGTGAGAATGAGAGGAGGAGTCCTGTTTTATAGAATATAAGCATGTGCTCTGAATGAGGGAGAAGGGGTGTGAGAATATTCAGTCAGTTTTTTTCCTAAAAATCAGGAAATTGGCAAAAACAGAAAATTGTTCAGCTGTCTAATTTTTCAGCATCTTTTATTAACAATTTTGGACAGTTGTCCCTTTCTAAAAACTTCCCAAACAAACACCTAAGAATCCCTGTCTTTGCTTTTCAATTAACCCCCTCAATTAAACTAATTAACATGTGATTGAATTATTAATCATGCTATTAATTAAAACATGATAGCAAAAATTAACTAATTGTTTTCAGTTAAACAAAAAAAACAATCTATTAACTACTTTAAGTGATCATGCAATTGAAATGGAGATTTAGGTATCAATCCGGCCAAAATAGAAAAGCCAACAAAAAATTATTTTAAAAAAAAAGAAAAAAGATATTAATCCTAAATCAGCTATTCAAACAAAAACCATGCAACTAACTATTAAATCGTAATATGCTAAAAAAAAGTAAGAAGAGCAGATTAAAACTCATGAAGCAAAAGAAAAGAAAAGGGAAAATTACCTAAACCTAGCAAGAAAGATCTTTCCAACAGATTTTGGTCGAACATCGAATACGAACACCCTCGAAATGGACCAAAAATGACACTAATCAATTGTTCTCGCTCAAATCGAGTCTTGAAACTAAACAAAATCGAAAGAGGAAAGAAAACTAGGGTTTCTGTTTTTATTTCTTTTTAGATCCGAAATTGGAGAAGTTTGGTGGGGGTTTTGGGGAAATTGGTAGGGGGTTAGGTTTAAGGCGGAGTGAGAGAGTGTAGGGTGTGAGTTTGAGGGGGTTTGGAGACCGGCCGCCGGCCAGTGGGGTTTGGGGATTTAGGGCGGCTAGGGTTAGGCTTAGAGAGGAGGGAGATTAGAGAATGAAAGGAGTTACCAACTGTTAGATGGGGAAAGATGAACGGATGAGATGGGGTGTGACAAAAACGGTGTTGTTTGGTTATGGGAAGTGTGGACCAGGTGGATATGGAGACTGGGCTCGGGTTGGTTTGGGAGAATTGGGCTATCGAGGCAGGCCCAATTCGAATAACTACACAACCTTCTTCTTTCTTTCTTTCTTTCTTTCTTTATTTCTTTCTTTTCCTTTTTTCTTGATTTTTAAATTCTAATAAAGTTAATTAAAAACCCAAACCAAATCCTAAATCACATCTAATCTGTAGAATTAAATTAATTATCTATTTCTAACATTAGAATAATTAATTAACTTAAACTAATAAAAGAAAAAAATACTAATTTTAAAAACTAAAAGCTTAATATATAAAAATGACCATTTTTTTAATTTTTGTTTAATAATGCAGTTAACTCATAATTAAATCCTAAATGAAATTAAACATGAATTTTTATGCAATGATTCTTTTCTTTTTTTAAGACATTTTTTAGTATTTTCTTATAATTTTAAGAATAATAAACATGCAACTAAATGCAAACAACAATTAACAAGAAATTCATAAACATTTTATAAAAATTAAAATAATTAGAAAAATATAATTCGTGGATTTTGTAGGAGTATTTTTAGTCGGAAAAAAATCATTTGCTCACAGTTACCCCTCTTTGCTCGGAAACATGAAGAGTTTTCGAGCAAAGATAAAGCGAGAAAATACGAGCAATTTTTGCCCGTTGAGATACTGCATGGGAAGCATTTTGAAAAAGTTTGACCGAACCTTGCTTCTGAGGTTGCTTACATATCCTTGGCTATAAAGGAATCAGGTCAGTATAGTTCTGGAAGTTTTGGTAGCTGAGACTACCGAGAAGCTGTGATTTCATTGTTGTGGCAACTGCTTGCTGAACTCCTTATTACACCAAAATCAAAATGAAAAGAAACTAAGCATGTCTATCAGCTATGATTTGCAAGATTCCTATCTATAGGTGTTCAAAAACTTGATCTTCAATCTTCTACAGTTCTGTTGTGCATCTTGAACTGTCGACTCGCATTCTTGAGGCGAGCTTCTGCTACCTCTAACTTGAACTTGAAATAAATTCCCTCATTCTCCATGTAGGTGTCCGCCAATGTGTCACGACCCAAATTCCCAACCCACGGGATCGTGATGGCGCCTAACACCACACTTGCTAGGCAAGCCGATGTTAGAACTTGATTAGCCATTTTCCTTTGAATAATTACTTAAGCACAATGAGACAATTTGAAATAAACTAAATCTAATAATTTCCAATTATTGTAATCAGGAATAATATTCGATATGATGAAAGAAAACACGAACTAAAACCAACTATATAACTACCCAGGGTCTGGTGTCACAATTCACGAACTACTAAAGAGTACTATAAATAATGGGCTGAAAGAATTATATATCTGTTTTTGAATGTAATAAAACATTGTCTACAAAATTAAGAGAAGACTCCAGGAATCTGCGGATGCCAGCTGATCTACCTTGTGTCTACGAACGATGGTGTCAGCTACTAAAATCTTCTAACTCTGGCCGATACATGGATCTGCACAAAAGAGTGCAGAGTGTAGTATCAGTACAATCGACACCATGTACTGACATAAGTGCCGAGCCTAACCTCGACGAAGTAGTGACGAGGCTACGGCGGGGCATTAACAATATAACCTGTGAACAATATATAATAAAGCAAGAAAGAAATTCTAAACTAAACAAAACAATAGTGTGTATCAATAAACAAAATAACTCAGCCACCTTTTCCAGGTGTCAACTATAACCAATTCTCACATAAGTTTTCAAATTTCCACTTTAAAATGATCGTAAGTGCATAATATGAAAAATAGTAAACTAAAACAGTAAGTTTTCCAAATCTTTGTGTTCAAATCAGTAAAACATAAATATTCTCCCTTATCGATCCTTATTGCGGTGCGCAACCCGCTCCCACCTGTCCACCCTTATTGCTCTTCCCTATATATATCACCCTTATTTCTCCTGTTGCGGCGTGCAACCCGATCCCACATGTCCACCCTCATTACTCCTTCTTGCGGCGTGCAACCCGCTCCTACCAGACAATCACATCACTTTATTTATAAAATTTCCACAATTCAGGTCAAAGCCTTTCACAATATTCTTGTCTCAACAATTTTAAACAGATAGTTGTACAACTCATGAACTTCATCAATTATCATTTCACAATGAAACCAACATGAATATATATATGAATCGTAAAACAATGTCATCCAATTCAAGCTTTGTGTATCACCATGAAACTAAGGGAACAATCAAACACTTCTAAAATACTGGGAACAATACTTGACAACAAGTCGATGAAAACAATTTGACATGGAGGTATCAATGATCATAAAACAGTCTAAGCTAGGAAGCAAATAAACTGGAAACAAGGAAGGGACCATGTTCAACAATAATTTTTAGTGGTGCATAGATACTCGTCACTTCACCTATACACCACACACATGCAAATTCACATAGAATTTAAGCGGGGATTCCTATTCCCTCAAGTCACGGTTAAACCAAGCGCTTACCTCAAATTCGCAGGCCACTCACTGCTCAATTACCGCTTTTACTTTCGAATTTTCCTCTAACCCGCTCGAATCTAATCATAATTAGTTTTAATTTATGCTAAAGAAACTAACTTTACTGAAAAATCATTGTTTTCCTAAGTTTTCTATAAAAAAAAAAGTTAAAACCCGACCCCCGGCCTGCTTGGTCCAAAACTCGGGATTCGAGCCAAATTCTGTTTACCCATTCACCCTCAAGCCCGAATATGCAATTAGTTTCGAAATCCGACCTCAATCACGTCAAATCAACTCCGATTCTTACCAAATTTCACATATAGGACTTAAATATCATAACAAACATGTACCGGGATCCGGAACCAAAATACGGGCCCGATACCAATGAGTTCAAACATTAATTCATTTATTTATTTCCTTAAAAATCCATCATAACAATTTTATTCAAAATTTGATTTCCAAAGCTAGGGACCTCGGAATTGAATTCCGGGCATACGCCCAAGTCCCACATTTTACTACGGACCTCCCGGGATTGTCGGAACATGGATCTGGGTCCGTTCACTCAAAATGTTTAACCAAGTCAACTAAAACCAAATTTAAAATTTCAAAAATTATTATTTCTCATATTTTCACATAAAAGCTTTCCGGTTTCACGCCCGGACTGCGCCCGCTAATTGAGGTAAATAAAATTAATCTTTTTAAGGCTAATGTGCCTGGAATGGAGTCTTAATTTATGAGATGACCCTTCGGGTCATCACAATCGCCACTTCTAAAACAAATGTTCGTCCTCGACCGGACATAGAAAATTACCTGAACTGGCAAACAAGTGGGGATATCTACTCTACATGTCCGACTCGGACTCCCAAGTAGCTGCCTCAACAGGCTGACCCCTTCACCGCACTGGAATTGAAGAGTAACTCTTTGATCTCAACTGACGAACCCGCCGGTCTAGAATGGCTATCGACTCCTCCTCATAAGTCAAATCTTTGTCCAATTGGACAGAGCTGAAATCTAACACGTGGGACGGGTCACCATGATATTTTCGGAGCATAGATACATGAAATACCAGATGAAGGGAGGATAACCCTGGAGGCAACGCAAGTCTATAAGCTACCTCCCCCACTCTATCAAGAATCTCAAATGGTCTGATATACCTAGGGCTCAACTTGCCCTTCTTCCCAAATCTCATGACACCCTTCATGGGAGATACCCAAAGTAATACTCTCTCTCCAACCATGAATGACACATCCCGAACCTTACGATCGACATAACTCTTTTGCCTAGACTGAGCTGCACGAAGTCCATCCTGTATAATCTTGACCTTATCTAAGGCCTCTTGAACTAAGTCTGTACCCAATAACCGAGCCTCTCCCAGCTCAAACCACCCAATTGACGATCTACACCTTCTACCATATAATGCCTGATAGGGAGCCATCTTAATGCTCGATTGATAACTATTATTGTAGGCAAACTCCGCTAACAACAAGAATTGATCCCAAGAACCTCCAAAGTCAATAACACAAGCGCGTAGCATATCCTCTAGAATCTGAATAGTACGCTCGGACTGCCAGTCCATCTGAGGATGAAATATTGTGCTCAACTCAACTCAGGTACCCAACTCTCGCTGAAATTCCCTCCAAAAGTGCGAGGTAAACTGCGTACCTCGATCAGAAATGATAGACACGGGCACACCGTGAAGGCGAACAATCTCTCGAACATATATCTCTAGCAACCGCTCCGAAGTGTAAGTACTTGCCACTGGTATGAAATGTGATGATTTAGTCAACCTATCCACAATAACCCCAACGGCGTCGAACTTCCTCTGAGTCCTTGGGAGTCCAACAACAAAGTCCATAGTGATACGCTTTCACTTCCACTCAGGAATCTATATCTGCTTAAGTAAACCATCGGGTCTCTGATGCTCATATTTCACCTGTTGGCAATTCAAACAACGAGCCACATAAGCAACAATATCATTTTTCATCCTTTGCCACCAGTAGTGCTGCCGCAGGTCCTGGTACATCTTGGCAGCACCCGGGTGAATAGAATACTTAGAACTGTGAGCTTTTTCAAGAATCAACTCACGAAGGCCATCAACATTAGGCACACAAATACGACCCTGCATCCTCAAAACACCATCATCTCCAACTTTAACTTTCTTGGCACCACCGTGCCGAACGGTGTCCCTAAGGACCATCAAGTGCGGGTCATCCTCCTGCCGATCTCTGATACGCTCGAATAAGGAAGACCGAGCAACTGTACAAGCTAGAACATGGTTGGGCGAAATATCCAACCTCATGAACTGATTAACCAACATCTGAATGTTTGAAGCTAACGGTCTCTCACCGACTGGAATAAATGCAAGGCTGCCCATACTCACTGCCTTCCTACTCAATGCATCGGCCACCACATTGGCCTTTCCCGGATGATACAATATAGTGACGTTATAATCCTTCAATAAATCTAACCATCTCCTCTGTCTCAAATTAAGATCCTTTTGCTTGAACAAGTACTGGAGGCTACGATGATCCGTATAAACCTCACATGGCACGCCATAAAGATAGTGCCTTTATATTTTCAATGCATCAACAATGGCTGCCAACTCTAAGTCATGGACATGATATTTCTTCTCGTGAATCTTTAATTGCCGAGACGCATATGTTATCACCATGCCCTCTTGCATCAATGCCGCTCCCAACCTAACACGGAAATTATCACAATATACCGTGAAAGATCCTGAACCTGAGGGTAACACCAATACCGGTGCTGAAGTCAAGGCTGTCTTGAGCTTCTAGAAGCTCGCCTCACACTTATCCGACCATTTAAATGGTGCACCCTTATGAGTCAATCTCGCCATCGGGGCTGCTATAGACGAGAACCCCTCCACAAAATGACGGTAGTATCCCGCCAAACCCAAGAAGTTCCTTCTTTCCGTGGCCGAAGTGGGTCTAGGCCAGTTCTTTACTGCCTCTATCTTCTTAGAATCTACCTGAATAATCTCTGCTGATACGACGTGACCCAAGAAAGCTACTAAATCTAACCAGAATTCACACTTTGAAAATTTTGCATACAACTGATTATCCCTCAAAGTCTGGAGTGCTATACGGAGGTGCTGCTCATACTCCTCCCGACTGCGGGAGTATATAAGAATATCGTCAACAAACACAATTATAAAGGAATCCTGATAAGGCTTGAAAACTTGATTCATCAAATCCATAAAGGTTGTTGGGGCATTAGTCAAGCCAAAAGACATCACCAAAAATTCATAGTGCTCATACCTTGTCCGAAAAACTGTTTTAGGAACATCGGACGCCCTAATCTTCAACTGATGGTAGCCCGATCTCAGATCAATTTTTTAAAACACACTAGCACCCTGAAGCTGATCAAATAAATCATCAATTCTCGGTAATGGATACTTATTTTTTATAGTAACTTTATTCAACTGCCGGTAATCTAATAAACATTCTCATCGATCCATCCTTCTTCTTTACAAACAAAATTGGTGCACCCCAGGGCGAGACACTAGGCCTGACAAAACATTTATCAAGGTCTTGCAACTGCTCTTTCAATTCTTTCAATTCTGGTTGGGCCATCCGGTATGGAGGAATAGAAATGGGATGAGAGCCCGGAGCAACATCAATACAAAAATCAATATCCATGTCGAGTGGCATCCATGGAAGGTCTACAGGAAACACTTCGGGAAACTCTAGAACAATAGGCACTGACTCTATTGAAGAAACCTCGGCATCAGAATCACGGATATGATCCAAATAAGCCAAACATCCTTTCTCAACCATGCGACGAGCCTTGGTATAAGAAATCACTCTGCTGGGAGAATGACCTGGAGTCCCTTTCCGTTATAACTGAGGCAATCCCGGCAAAGCTAAAGTAATTGTCTTGGGATGACAGTCCAAGATGGCATAATAAGGTGACAACCAATCCATGCCCAATATGACATCAAAATCGACCATGTCAAGAAGCAACAGGTCTACACTAGTTTCAAGACCCTCAATAATGACTACGCACGAACGATACACATGATCTACTACAATAGCATCCCCCTCCGGCGTAGACACATAAACAGGGACACTCAAAGAATCGCGGGGCACAACCAAATACGAGGCAAAATAAGATGACACATAAGAATAAGTAGATCGCGGATCAAACAAAACTGAAGCATCTTTATTGCAAACTGAAATGGTACCTGTGACAACACCATCGGAGGACTCCTCTCGAGTCTAGCTGGAAATGCATATAATCGGGGCAGGGCTCTACCACCCTGAACTGCGTCACGGGGAGGACCCCTGACAGGTGGTCCTCCACCTCTAACGGGCTGGGCCGCCACCTCTAGCGGGCTGGCCTCCACCTCTACCATGCTGACCTCCACCTCTAACATTTTGACCTCTACCTCTGACTACCTGACCCCTACCCCTAGCTGGCTGGGTAGGTGGTGCTTCAGCTAGTGCCGAAACTATAGCATGAGAATTCTAGTACTGAGGCTGATTACCCAAAAATTTTTGGACAAGATCTCAGAATGTGCCCATACTCACCACACCCATAACACCCATCCTGATACTAAGGCTAACCCCGACAAACCGGTTGACCACGATAACTTTGAAGAGGAGGTGCTTTGATAGGGGCTGACTGATCAGAATAAGGCAAGTAAGAGCCACGACCACCTGAGGCACCATGGGACGTCTGAAGCGCTGAATTAAATGGCCTGGAAGAATGGCCTCTACCCCGAGTATCTCTGCCTCCAAATGAGGCACCGCTGAATCTACCAGAATGGAGAGGTCTCTTATCTGACCCCTGACCTCCCATCCCGAGAACCGTCTCAACTCTCCTGGCCACATTGGCCGCATCCTGAAAAGAAATCTCAGTCCCTGTCTCCTTAGCCATCTGCAACCTGATATGCTGGGCAAGACCCTCAATAAATCTCCTAACCATCTCCCTCTCTGTGGGAATAAAAGAATAGCATGCCGAGCCAAATCCACAAAATGATTCTCATACTGGGTAACTGTCATGCCGCCCTTCTGAAGATGCTCAAACTGACAACGATTCTCTTCTCTAGTAGTGATAGGAAAAAATTTCTCCAAAAAGAGGTGAGAAAACTGATCCCAAGTCAGAGCAGGTGACCCAGTTGGTCTAGTAAACAAATAATCCCTCCACTATTTCTTGGTGGAACCAGTCATCTGAAACGCGGCGAAGTCGATTTCATTGATCTCCAAAATACCCATATTACGAATAATCTCATAACAGCTATCTAGATATTCTTGAGGATCCTCTAAATTAGCACCACTGAAGTGAACAGGGAAAAGCTTGATGAACCTGTCCAATCTCCATAAAGCATCGGAAGTCATATCTTCCCCCTCAGCAATCGGGGCTGCAGCAACTGTCTGAGCTACCCCAACTGGGTTGGCTGCTGGGGTTTGGATCTGAGGAGTAGTCTGATAAGGAGTGTGGGTAACAGGAGTCTGGACCCCTCCTCCAGCCTGGGATACAGGTGATGCAACAGGGAGTGCGCCAGTCTGGGCTACACTCTCCATAAGTCCCACTAATCGAACAAAAGCATCCTGAAGCACCGGGGTAGCAATAAACCCCTCTGGGACCTGAGCTGGTCCAGCTGGAACGGTCTGAGCTGGAGCCCCCCTCCCATCAATCTCAATATGGGGCTCCGCAGCTGGGGCTACAGTATGAGTAACGAGCTAAGTCCTGCCCCTGCCTCGACCTCTGACGTGTCCTCGGCCTCTGCCCCTAATAGGAGCTGCTGCTGCTGTTGCTGCTGGAAGACCGAATTTTTGGTCAACGGAAGAAGAAGCACGTGTTCTCTCTATCTGCGAGAGAGTAGAAGAGTTCAATCAGTATTTGAGATACCAAAAATCACACGACAGAGTAGAAATAAAAACTGAGTTTGTTCCTAACTTCATAGACACTGAGAGATAAGTACTGACGTCTCCGTAGCAATCCTTCAGACTCTATTAAGCTTGTTCGTGAATTGTGAGACCTATGTAACCTAGTGCTCTGATACCAACTTGTCACGACTCAAATTCCAAACCCACGGGATCGTGATGGCGCCTAACACCACACTTGCTAGACAAGCCAATGTTAGAACTTGATTAGCCATTTTCCTTTGAATAATTACTTAAGCACAATGAGACAATTTGAAATAAACAAAATCTAATAATTTCCAATAATTGTAATCAGGAATAATATTCGATATGATAAAACGAACCATGAACTAAAACCAACTACATAACTACCCAGGGTCTGGTGTCGCAATTCACGAACTACTAAAGAGTACTACAAATAATGGGCTGAAAGAATTATATATATGTTTTTGAATGTAATAAAACAGAAACTATAAAATTAAGAGAAGACTCAAGAATCTGCGGATGTCAACAGATCTACCTCGTGTCTCCGAATGATGGTGTCAGCTACTAAAATCTCCTAACTCTGGCCGGTACTTGGATCTGCACAAAAGAGTGCAGAGTGTAGTATCAGTACAACCGACCCCATGTACTGAGTATGTGCCGAGCCTAACCTTGACGAGAAGTAGTGAAGAGGCTACATCGGGGCATTAACAATATAACCTGTGAACGATATATAATTAAGCAAGAAAGAAATTCTAAACTAAACAAAACAATAGTCTGTAGCAATAAATAAAATAACTCAGTCACCTTTTCCAGGTCTCAGCTATAACCAATTCTTACATAAGTTTTCAAATTTCCAAATTTCCACTTTAAAATGATCATAAGTGCATAATATGAAAAATAGTAAACTAAAACAGTAAGTTTTCCAAATCTTTGTGTTCAAATCAGTAAAACATAAATATTCTCCCTTATCGATCCTTATTGCGGCGCGCAACCCGCTCCCACCTGTCCACCCTTATTGCTCCTCCCTATATATCTATCACCCTTATTTATCCTGTTACGGCGTGCAACCCGATCCCACCTGTCCACCATTATTACTCCTTGTTGCGGCGTGCAACCCACTCCCACCAGACAATCACATAACTTTATTTATAAAATTTCCACAATTCAGGTCAAAACCTTTCACAATATTCTTGTCTCGACAATTTTAAACAGATAGTTGTACGACTCATGAACTTCATCAATTATCATTTCACAATGAAATCGACCGGAATATATATGAATCATGAAACAATGTCATCCAATTCAAGCTTTATGTATCACCATGAAACCAAGGGAACAATCAAACACTTCCAAAATACTGGGAACAATACTTGACAACAAGTCGATGAAATAATTAGACATGAAGGTATCAATGATCATAAAACAGTTTAAGCCAGGAACCAAATAAATTGGAAACAAGGAAGGGACCATGTTCAACAATAATTTTTAGTGGTGCATAGATACTTCACTTCACCTATACACCACACACATGCAAATTCACATAGCATTTAAGCGGGGATTCCTATTCCCTCAAGTCAAGGTTAAACCAAGCACTTACCTCAAATTCGCAGGCCACTCAATGCTCAATTACCGATTTTCCTTTCGAATTTGCCTCTAACCCGCTCGAATCTAATCATAATTAGTTTAATATCATTAATTTATTCTAAAGGAACTAACTTTACTGAAAAATCATTATTTTTTTTAAGTTTTCTCAAAAAAAATTAAAACCCGACCTCGGTCCTGCTTGGTCCAAAACTCGGTGTTCGGACCAAATTCCGTTAACCCATTTACCCCCGAGCCCGAATATGTAATTAGTTTCGAAATCCAACCCCAATTCAAGGACAAATTCCATTTTTACAAAATTCCCTAATTCTACCCAAATCCCCAATTTCTACCATGAAAATTCTTCATGTTTGATTGAAAAGTGATGAAAAACATTTGGTAATTGAAAGAGAGAGTTTATAATTGTTTACCAACACTTTGGGGATGAATTTTTGTGATGAAAATTGCCTCTAGGTCTTTGTATTTCGAAAATATGAAGAAAATAGGTTCTGCCTGATTTTTAGAAGTTGTTTTATATGACTAGGCAGGCCTTTATTGCATTCGCGATGGGACTGCTGCGTTCGCGATGAGTCAGGCCCGTTGGCCTTCGCGTAGAATGGTCCGCGTTCGCATAGGGATAGGCCTAGCGGCCTTCTCTTTTGCGACCAGGTGGCCGCGTTCACATAGAGTAAGCGGCTCCTCCTTCCCCAGGTCCATTTACACAGCGCGTTCGCGTGGGCCAGAACGCGTTCGCGAAGCTTTAACCCACCAGTGCTTCGCGCTCGCATCCTGAGCTTCGCGTTCGCGTCCTGAGCTTCACGTTTGCGTCCTGAGCTTCGCGTTCGAGAAGAAAAAATAATACTTCAGTGCACCTATACTCTACGTGTTCGCGAGTGAAGAAACGCGAACGCGAAGCACAACTCGACTGTGCACCAGAAACAACAAAAACAACAACTTTAACTAGTCCAAAACATCCTGTGGCCTATCCAAAACTCACCCGAGCCCTCGGGGCTCTAAACCAAACATGCACGCAAGTCTAAAAACATCATACGGACTTGATCGTGCGATCAAATCATGAAAATAACATATAAAACTATGAATTTAACCTCAAAACTCATCATTTTTCTCAAGAACACTTAACTTTCACTATTTCTCAACCGGACGTCGGAATCACGTCAAATCAACTCCGATTCTTACTAAATTTCACAGATAGGACTTAAATATCATAACAAACCTGTATCGGGCTCCGGAACCAAAATACGGGCCCGATACCAATGAGTTCAAACGTTAATTCATTTATTTATTTCCTTAAAAATTTAGCATAATAATTTTCTTCAAAAATTGATTCCTAAAGCTAGGGACCTCGGAATTCAATTCCGGGCATACGCCCAAGTCCCATATTTTACTGCGGGGGGATCGTCGGAACACGGATCCTAGTCCGTTCACTCAAAATGTTGAACCAAGTCAACTAAAACCAAAATTAAATTCCAAAAATTATTATTTCTCTTATTTTCACATAAAATCTTTTCGGTTTCACGCTCGGACTGTGCACGCAAATCGAGGTAAATAAAATTAATCTTTTTAAAGCTAATGATCCCGGAATGGAGTCTTAATTTATAAGATGACCCTTTGGGTCATCACACAATGACTTGAACTTGAAATAAATTCTCTCATTCTCCGGGTGGGTGCCTGCCAATGACTTGAACTTGAAATAAATTCCCTCATTCTCCAGGTGGGTGCTTGCTAATCGCTTGAACTTGAAATAAATTCCCTCATTCTCCAAGTGGGCGCCTGCTCATGACTTAAACTTGATATAAATTCCCTCATTTTCCAGGTGGGCGCCTGCCAATGACTTGAATCTCGAAATAAATTCCCTCATTCTCTAGGTGGGCGCCTGCTCATGACTTGAACTTGAAATAAATTCCCTCATTCTCCAACTGGGCGCCTGCTCATGACTTGAACTTGAAATAAATTCCCTCATTCTCCAGGTTGGTGCCTGCCAATGACTTTATAGATTCCCTCATTCTCCAGGTGGGCGCTTTCCCATGACTTGAACTTGAAATAAATTACCTCATTCTCCAGGTGGGCGCCTGCCAATGACTTGAATCTCGAAATAAATTCTCTCGTTCTCCCGGTGGGCGCCTGCTCATGAGTTGAACTTGAAATAAATTCCCTCATTCTCCAGGTGGGCGCCTGCCCATGACTTGAACTTGAAATAAATTCCCTTATTCTCCACTTGGGCGCCTGCCAATGACTTGAACTCGAAATAAATTTTCTCATTCTCCAGGTGGGCGCCTGCCAATGACTTGAACCTGAAATAAATTCCCTCATTTTCCAGGTAGGCGCCTGCCAATGACTTGAACTCGAAATAAATTCTCTCATTCTCCAGGTGGGCGCCTGCCAATGACTTGGACTTTAAATAAATTCCCTCATTCTCCAGGTGGTCGCCTGCCAATGACTTGAACTCGAAATAAATTCCATCATTCTCCAGGTGGACGCCTACCAATTACTTGAACTTGAAATAAATTCCCTCATTCTCCAGTTGGGCGCCTACAATTGACTTGAAACTTGAAATGAATTCCTTTGTTCTCCAGGTGGGCGCTTGCGATCATAACAATAGACAAAACAAAGAATATTTTCTGCCCCAGTTTGTACCAGGAAAATTCATGAGTGTTAGTTGAATCCAATTTTCCAAGAGGGTCCAGAAAATTTAAAACTAAATCCCACATCCGGGAGGGTCCCGAAAGCTTGAAATCTAAATTTCATTATCCGGGGAGATGCTGTAGACTTAAAACTAAATCCCATTATCCAGGTGGGTCCTGAAACTTGAAGTTAAATCGCATTATCCAGGAGTGTCCTGAAAACTTGAAACTGAACTTACCTGGAATATGCTTTCCTCACGGAGGATTCTTGCAGAGCAAACAAAATTTCTTGTCCCTGTTTCAAACAAAAAAAATCTCGTCAGTTTGAAAATGTGGTGGTTAGTTTGTGGCAGCCTTAATGAAGGTGTCTGCTTCTGCCACTACCACGCTTCATTCTGATTAGCTGTTTCAGGCTAACAAAGAATTGTTTGACCTTCTGATCAAACCTAGACCACAAAAACCTCTGGATCCGAATCCCTTACACTCAACTTGTTGTATGGCACTTTTATTCTGAAAATTGTTGAACCTTTGCATTTCCTCAATATTCACGGATCGCTTGACCACCTGAACTTCAATTACCACCACATTGCTCATTCTGAATCATATCACTTGGGATGTGCTTGGCCGAATTTCACTTGGTGCAATTAAAAAGCCGGTAATGGGCCTTGAAGTCCTTATTTGCTTGTTTAACAAAGACTAACTTGACAGAGACTTAGAAAAATAGATCTAAAATAAACAAAGCGAAGTGACTTCGTGAATTAGGAGTAAAGAGGAAAACTTTGAACAAAGATGACCATTTGAAGAAGAATGGAAAAGAGACTTATCTGAATGAAGCAGCTGGCTCCAATGATAATGACATGCATTTCAGATTGATCAGCCTAATCCATCCAACTAATCACATTTCACCTTATGCCATGTCTTCATACTTCAAAAACCGAGATTTCCATAATCCAATTTCTATGTAAAGTCATGAACCTCGTTCGGCTTGTAGTGCCCCGAAGGGTTTTCACCAGCAAACCTCTCTGATTTGTTCATCTCTCATCTCATCATCGCCTTAGGCTACCCTTGAGGGTTTTCACCAATAAGACTCTCTCATTTTAAATTTTCCCTCAGCTTACCATCACCTTACGGTGCCCGTGGGGGTTTTCACCAATAAGACTCTCTCATTTTATTCATTTTTCCTTGAGCCCATGAGCAAAATGTTACCCATGATACCTCTATCTTACTTGACTTTTCATCCTCAAGGATTGATCGGAAGGTCTTTCTTTGGAACGTAATGTAGGCTTTTGGACACGGTTAGAAAAAAAGGGCGGTATGAAGGCTCAAAATTTCTTAAGATGAAAGGGATCAAAATTACAACTCTTGGAATAAGATCTTTTTCAAAACCAAAAATTCTGACCCATTTTCTTTGAGTCTGTGGAATTTTGGATTTTTATTTTTATAGGACCGAACCTCAGAGTAAGGTTGCCTACTGTAACGACCCGACCGGTCACTTTGAGAGTTAGAGCCTCGAACCCTTATTAATTATTTTCCCCATATCTATTTCTGCTATTGTGACTTGTCGGGATGATTGGTTTTGAGTTTTGGAGTGTTTTGGGACACTTAGTCCCTAAATGAGAGCTTAAGTCTTAGAATTTGGTTCGTAGTCAAAGCTGTGTGAAGACGGTTCCGGAATGGAATTTCATCAATTCCGTTAGCTCCGTCAGGTGATTTTAGGCTTAGGAGCGTGTCCGGAATGTATTTTGGGGGTCCGTAGCTCAGTTAGGCCTGAAATGGCAAAAGTCAAAATTTTGGAGTTTTGGACCGGTAATGGAATTTTTGATAACGGGGTCAGAATCCGATTCCTGAAGTGGGAGTAGGTCCGTAGGGTGGAATATGACTTGTGTGCAAAGTTTGGGGTCAATCAGACGTGGTTTGGTCGGTTTCGGCATCGGTTGTAGAATTTTTAAGTTTCAAGTACTTAAGGTTTTGATTGGAGGTTGATTCGGGAGTTTAGCGTTGTTTGAGGTGATTTGAGGGCTCGACTAAGTTTGTATGGTGTTTTAGGATTGGTCAGTATGTTTGGTTGGGTCCCGGGGGCCTCGGGCGTGTTTCGTATGCTCAACGGATAATTTTTGGACTTAGGGAGTTAGCAGATTGCTGGTTTTTGTTGCAGACTTTCCTTCATCGTGTTCGTGAGAGAGGTCTCGCGATCGCGTAAAGCATCCGGGAAAGGCAGCTGATTTTTTATTCGCGTTCGTGAAGTTGTTGCCATGTTCGCGAAGATATGGGACCATAAGCCTACGTGTACACGATATGGTCCTCGCGTTCGCGTAGAGGAACAGATGGGTGGAACTTCAGGAAATAAGCCTACGCATTCGCGAAGAGGCTCTCGCGTTCGCATAGGGTTAGTCACTGAAAGATACGCATTCACGAGAGGTCCCTAGAGTTCGCAAAGGAGATGTTTTGGGTCAGTAAAAGATTGTGCATCGCATTCGCGAAGAAGAATGCACCTGGGCAGATTTAAAGTTCAAAATCGAGGGTTTTTGGTTTATAACTCAAAATTTGATTGAGAGCTCGGTAAAAGGCAAAATTTTGAGAGATTTTCGGAGGATGTTTTTGGATAATGATTCCTAACTCCTTTATGATTAATTCCTGCTGATCTATTTTTAATTTTATCATTTAATTTCAGATTTGGGGTGAAAATTGGGGAAATTTTGAGAAAAGTTCTTAGGCCGAATTTTGGGATTTTGATCGAGATTTTGGTATCGGATTTGAGTAAATTCGGTATGGTTAGACTCGTGAGTGAATGGGTGTTTGGAATTTGTGACTTTTACCCGATTCCGAGACGTGGGCTCGAGGAGGCTTTTGGGCATTTTTCCTATTTTCTTGCCTTAGCTTCAAATTCATTAGCTAAAATAGTTACTTGTAGTTATATTTACGTTATGTAATTGATTTGATTAGATTTGGACCATTCGAAGTTGGATACTCGTGGCAAGAGCGTGGTTTCGGATCAATTTGAGCTTGGTTCGAGGTAAGTGGCTTGCCTAACCTTGTGTGGGGGAACTTCCCCTTAGGATTTTGGTATTGTTTGATATATGAGCGCCATGCACGTGAGGTGATGAGTACGTACACAGGCTATTGTTGTAAAACTCCATTTTCCACTAAATCATAACCTGTTTTTTGTCTTATTTGAACTACACTAGTATATTTAATTAGATTAGGGATGCATGTCTACCTGTTTTTACTGTCTATTTGAACTCTGTGCAGCATGTTTAGTGAAACTCGTGTTTGCCTTGAATTGGACATAACCTAAACTGTAGATTTCATTGTTGTAACTGTTTTATTTATTGATTGAGCTGCATATTTACTTTGGGACTACGGAACACATTCTGGGAGATCCCCCAGCACTGCATATTTACTTTGGGACTACAGAAGTATTTCGGGAGATCCCCCTATACTGCATATTTATTTTTGGATTACGGACGTATTCCGAGAGATCCCCTTGTACTGCATATTTAATTTGAGACAACGGACGTATTCCGAGAGATCCCCCTATACTGCATATTTACTTTGGGACTACGGGATGGTATCCCGGGATATCCCCCTGTTTTTATTCTTTGTTTTGAGATTAGGGCTTTCTTGACTTCTATTAATGTAGATTTCATAATTAATTTACTGTAATAAATATCTCTTACTACTTAAATTCGTTATATTTATACCGGTAGGGCCCTAACCTGACCTCGTCACTACTCGACCGAGGTTAGGCTTGGCACTTACTGGGTACCATTGTGGTGTACTCACGCCCTTACTGCACATGTTTTTCGTGTGCAGATCCAGATACTTCTCGTCCGCCTCAGTATTAGTCAGCAACAGCATCCACCGGAGACTTCAAGGTATATCTGCAGGCGTCCACAGATCCTCGGGGTCCCCCTCTATCTTTAATTGTTTCCTTCTGTACTTCTTAAACTCTTGTATAGCAGGCTGTAGATAGATTTCATAGAGCTTGTGGCTCATGGTTCCGAGTTTTGGGAAGTGATGTGTATAATTGGTAAATTGGCCTTACTTGTATATGCCGAGAGACATTCTTACCTTTACATAGTAATTTGAAGTGTAGTTGGTTTCTATTATTCTTTATTTTTGGTTATTAAATGTTAATAGGCTTACCTAGTCGTAGCAACTAGGCGCTATCACGACACCTTTCGGAGGGGTAAAAAATGGGTCGTGAGAAGTTGGTATCAGAGCTCTAGGTTCATAACGTCGTGAGTTACATGCCGGTTTATTAGAGTCTCGCGAATCGGTACGGAGACGTCCGTAATCATTATTCTTTGATTTCTTTGTCGTGCGAGTTGTTGATATCAAAATTCTAAAAAAAAATTCTATTATATTCTTTTTCACAGATAGTGAGGACCCGTACCGGGAGGACCGACGATCAGGCACCCGAGCCCCTGCCAAAGCCGCGAGAGGCCGGGGTCGTGGTGGAGGACGACCACGTAGTGGAGCCCGAGCACCTGCGCAAGCTGCAACAGAAGAGCGCCCAACAGTTCTAGCTGGAGGGCCGGCACCGGAAGTTCCTATTGCTGCTCCAGCCTTCCTGGAGACCTTGGCTCAGTTCATGAGCATGTTTAAAACATTGGCTCAGGCTGGGCTGATTCCGATAGCTCCTGACACATCTCAGGTCGGTGGAGGGGCACATACTCTCGTAGCCTGTACTCATGAACAGAGGGTCCAGGTTGATCAGGCCCTAGATTGTATTCCAATGCGCCTAGTGTCTCCTGTTCAGCATGAGACTAAGGTAGCTGCTTCTGAGGCAGAGCAGCTCAGACGTGAGAGGTACAAGAAGTACCACCCACCCACTTTCAGATGACTAGCTTCAGATGATGCTCAGGTTTTTTTTGAGGAGTGTCATCGTATCCTCCGCACTATGGCATAGTGGAGACGAGTGGGGTTTCTTTCACCGCTTTCCAGCCGAGGGGAGCACCATACCAGTGATGGCGTGCCTATGAGCTGAGTAGTCCAGATGATGTAGTATCACTCACTTGGACTCAGTTCTCAGATATGTTTTTGCGTGAGTATGTCCCTCAGAGCCTCAGGGATGCTTAGCGCGCAGAGTTTGAGCAGTTGCGCCAGGGTGCTATGACTGTGTTAGAGTATGCAGTCCGTTTCAGTGAGTTGGCTCGACATGCTCCGACTTTGGTTGCTATAGTTAGAGAGAGGGTTCATCGCTTCATTGAGGGGCTCCACCCACTATCCGGACCAGTATGGCAGGGATTTAGAGATGGATATCACTTACCAGCAGGCCGTGAGTGTTGCCAGGAGAGTAGAGGGCATGCTTGCCAGGAAAGAGAAGAGAGAGAGGCCAAGAGGTCTCGAGAGACTGGTCATTTTTCAGGAGCTCGTGCACCAGCAGCACGCCATGGTAGGGGTTTTAGGGGCCGCCATGTTCATTCAGCTCTTCCAGCAGCCAACGGTGTTCCGGCTCCTCCTAGACCTCAGAAGCCTTATTATGCATCGTCGGTATCCAGTGTGCCTCCCGCTCGAGGTGTTATTACCGGCTAATCCAGCAGGCTAAGTCCGAGTTAGTCTCAACCACCGCATCCTCCGAGGGGTTGTTATGAGTGCGGTGGTACTCGTCACATAGTTAGGGATTACCCAATATATAGGAGGGGTGCACCTCCACAGACTTCTCAGTCATCACATGCTCCACCAGGTCCTCCGGCCATGCTTCCAGCCCCAGCTGCCGCCCCACCTACTCAGGTAGCTCGAGGCAGAGGTCGGGGAGGTCAAGGTCGCCCTAGAAGGGGAGGCCAGGCCTGGTATTATGCCCTTCCACCCCATTCAGAGGCAGTTGCTTCAGATTCTATCATCACAGGTATTGTCCCCGTCTGTCATAGAGATGCATCGATATTATTCGACCCAGGCTCTACATATTCATATTTGTCTTCTTATTTTTCTCCACATTTGGGGTTACTTCGGGATTCTTTGAGTTCCCCTATCTATGTATCTACCCCCGTGGGAGATTCTCTTATTGTGGACCGCGTTTATCGGTCGTGTTTGATTTATCTTAGTGGTTTTGAGACCAGTCTCAATTTTTTATTTCTCAGTATGGTAGATTTTGATGTTATCTTGGGCATGTACTGGTTGTCACCCCATTATGCTATTCTTGATTGTCACACTAAGACCGTGACGCAGGTTATGCTAGGCTTACCGCGATTAGAGTGGAGATGTACCTTAGAGCATACTCCCCACAGGGTCATTTCATTTCTTAAGCTCAGCGAATGGTTGAGAAGGGATGTGATGCGTATTTGGCCTATGTGAGAGATGTCAGTATTGATACCCCTACAGTTAAGTCAGTTCTGATAGTGAGGGACTTCCCTAATGTATTTCGAGCTGATCTTCCGGGCATGCCACCTGATAGAGATATTGATTTTGGCATTGATTTGTTGTCGGGCACTCAGCCCATATCTATTCCCCCTTATCATATGGCTCCTTCTGAGTTGAAGGAGTTGAAGGAGAAGTTGCAAGAGTTGCTTGACAAGGGTTTTATTAGGCCCAGTGTATCACCTTGGGGTGCTCGGGTCTTGTTTGTGAAGAAAAAGGATGGTTCTACGCATATGTATATTTATTATCGGTAGTTGAACAAGGTTACAGTGAAGAGCAGGTATCCACTGCCTTGCATTGATGATTTTTTTATCAGTTACAGGGTACAAGGGTATTTTCCAATATTGACTTGCGTTCTGGCTATCATTAGTTAAAGATTCTGGAGCCGGATATCCAGAAGACTGCTTTCAGGACCCGATATGGTCATTATGAGTTTCTTGTCATGTCATTTGGGCTGACCAATGCCCCACCAACCTTTATGCATTTGATGCATAGTGTGTTCCATTCTTATCTTGATTCTTTCTTCATTGTGTTTATTGATGACATTCTATTATATTCCCAGTCTCGGGAAAATCATGAGCAGCACCTGAGGACCGTGCTTCAGACTTTGAGGGAGAATATATTGTATGCAAAATTTTCTAAATGTGAATTCTGTCTTGATTCAGTGGTATTCTTGGGTCACGTAGTGTCTTGTGATGGGATCAAGGTAGATCCGAAGAAGGTGGAGGCAGTGAAGAGTTTGCCTAGACCATTCAGCTACGGAGATCCACAGTTTCCTTGGTTTGGCGGGATATTACCGTCGCTTTGTAGAGTGGTTTTCATCTATTGCATCTCATATGACCAGGCTGACCCAGAAGGGTGCTCCGTTTAGGTGGACCAAGGAGTGTGAGGAGAGATTTCAAAATCTCAAGACAAATTTGACACCCCAGTATTGGTATTGCCTACAAGTTCGAGGTCTTACACTGTCTATTGTGATGCCTCAAGGATTGGCCTTGGAGCGGTGTTGATATAGGATGGTAGGGTGATTGCCTATGCGTCCAGATAGTTGAAGGTGCATGAGAAGAATTATCCTTTCCATGATCTTGAGTTAGCAGCCATTGTTCACGCCTTGAAAATCTGGCGTCATTATTTGTACGGTGTTCCTTGTGAGATCTACACTGGCCACCGGAGTTTGAAGCACCTATTGAAGAAAAAGGACCTTAATTTGCGTCAGTGGAGGTGGTTGGAGCTACTTAAGGACAATGATATCACTAGATTGTACCACCGGGAAGGACAATGTAGTGGCTGACGCCTTGAGTCACCGGGTGGAGAGTTTGGGGAGTTTGGCATATCTTTCGGCAGCAGAGAGGCCCTTAACATTGGATGTTCAATCCTTAGCTAGTCAGTTTGTGAGATTGGATATTTCGGAGCCGAGCCGAGTATTTTCTTGTGTGGTCGCTCATTCTTCTCTTTGTGACCGTATCAGGGAGCACCAGTATGATGATCCCCATCTTCTAGCCCTTCAGGATAGGGTTCGGCGAGGTGATGCTAGAGATGTGACTATTGGTGATGATGGCGTGATGAGGATGCATGGCCGGATATGTGTGCCCAATGTGGACGGGCTTCGGGAGTTGATTCTTGAGGAGGCACACAGCTCGCGTATTCTACTTATTTTTGTCGAATTAATCTAGCTCTTCCTGCATTACTTGCAGCCAGCTTGAGTCTCTCAGAGCTTCCTCTATTTTCTTTGGCTCAATCTTGGAAATCAATTCTATATTTGCTTTCTTCTTGAGATCTCCCCTGGTTTTCGTTCCTTCGCTTAGATCTCCTATGATGAATTTTTGAAAATATTCCGATTCACTTCTCCTTTCATTTGGACGAACTATAAGAGTAGTTGACTCTTTCTGAGGTTCTGGTGACTGTTGCTGATCTCATTAGTTGAATTTATCATACCATCAGATTTATTTGTCAACTCTTGAGATTTGCTTGTCTCCTGGATTTGTTGCGTTTGATCTTCGTCACCTGCCGTAATTCCTTTCTCAGCTGAAGTGTTATTCTCTTCAAAGACAACATGTACTGATTCTTCTACACACAACGTGTGCTTATTATAGACTCTAAAGGATCTACTATTTAATAACAACCCAGAAAAATACCTTCGTCACTTCTTGGATAGAATTTTCCGAGATTTTCCTTACCATTGTTATGAATGAAACACTTACTTCCAAATGGATGAAAGGAACTTATATTGGGTCGATTACCTTTCCACAGTTCATAAGGAGTCTTCTTCAGGATGGGTTTTATGAGACATCGATTGAGAATGTGACACGCTGTACTTACTCCTTCTCCCAGAAGTGATTTGGCAGTGAATATTCTAGTATCATAGTTCTCGCCATATCTTGTAAGGTCATACTTTTTCGTTCAACAACTCCATTCTGTTGGGGTGACCTTGGAGCAGAGAAATTGTGAGTGTATCCTTGATCGTTGCAGAAATCTTCAAATGCTCTGCTTTCAAATTCTCCTTTGTGATCACTTTGAATAGTTGTAATAAGATACCCCTTTTCTCTTTCAACCTTTTTACAGAAGAACTCAAAAATTTTCTAATCTTCATCTTTGTGAGATAGAAAAATCACTCAACTAAAACATGAGTAATCATCAACAATAACAAATGCATATTGTTTTCCTCCTATGCTAGCAGTTATGGTCGGTCCAAATAAGTCCATATGAAGCAATTGTAAGGGTTTTGAGGTAGATACGACATCTTTGTTAGAATTTCTAGTTTGTTTACCAATATGACATGCATCACATACATGATTTTTAGAAAAATTGAGTTTGGGAAAACCAATAACTAAATCATGCTTGGAAAGTTTTTCTATCAAATGCATGCTTGCATGACCAAGTTTCTTATGCCATAACCAAGGATAATCAGATATGGATATTAAGCAGATATGACCATATATATTTTCAAAACCATCAAGAATATAGACATTTCCATACTTTTTACCTGGGATGATTATTTTACTTGTCTCATCTTCGATAGCACATCCTGTTTTCTGGAACTTTACTTCATACCTTGAGTCGCATAGCTGACTTATTCTCAGAAGGTTGTATTTAAGTCTGTCAACAAGATAAACTTCAGTGATATCACAGTTGTTATTGAAAGGAACTGTTCCGGTACTGATTATCTTTCCTTTTGAGTCATCACCAAATTTGACATTTCCTCCATCTAATTTTGTAACTTCCTTACACATATTTTTGTCACCTGTCATGTGACTGGAACACGCACTATCCAAGTACCATTTTCCTTTGCAACTCCTTTTGTGGTGTTCCTGCAAAACATAATTATCACTTCCTTTTAGGTACCCAAGATTGCTTAGGTCCTTGTTGGTTAGTATTACTAGATTCATGATTTTTTTTGGGTTTCCAAATCCATCCTGAGACATTTTACTTATGAAATCAACAAAAGGAATATTTAGGTCCACTTTTATTACAATAGTGACACGTGGGACTTGATCCATTTTTGGATCTGATGTACGACTATAATTCATGGTTTAACACATTATTCGCCTTACATTTTAGACGCTTTAATGATAAAATACACTTTAATTTCAAGTAATGAAGTCCATTTTATGTGTAGGGAAATTGGAGACGAAAGTAGAGCAAAAAAGGATACTTAAAAGTCGAAAGCGTGCTCGGGAGCAGTTGAAAAGGAGAAGCTGGCGAAGCCAGGCCTCGAGCAGGCCTTAAACCTGGCGAAGCCAGGCCTAGAGCAGGCCTTAAACCTGGAAAAGCCAGGTTAGAGACCTAGCGAGGAAAGCTCAAACACCAGCTTGACCAGGCCTTATACCTGGTGACGCCAAGCCTGGGGCGAAGTCCACCAGGCATTAGGCCTCGAGAGGCTAGCTCTGGGCGTGCACAGTCCGAGTTTTATTGACTTATTACGTCTCCGGATTTGACTAGAAGTTGGCCTACACGTTTAGGTCTTTTTCTACACATATAAATAGACCTAAAAACGCCACTTTTGTGGAGTTTTTGGGACCAGAGGCAAGAAATCACGTGGACAACTTTTGGAGGAGAAAATCATAGAGTTCTTCATCCCTTTATCGTTTCTTTGTAATTGTTTATGTAAAATACTTGAAAAAATGTTACTACGAACATGAGTGGGTAAGCACTCTAGTTATAGGGTTGTGGTTGACATGATTATTAAAGTTTATTAATTCATCTTTGTTAATTTGAATTATCATCTTTTGGTTGTTTCTTTAATTCTAGTTTTAATTTGTGAATTGTTATAGCTAACAATTCACCATACTATCTATGCTATGCTGGTAAAGTCGTGTTTAGATTAGAGTAGAATTAGAGAAAGCTTGATTCTGAACCTGTGGATCGGGGAACGATTTCGCGGTTAGGATAGGAATATACCTAACAATATTGCTTAATTAAATACCGTATTATATTCGTTCATGATAGACTCAATACCATAGGAATATAGGATTGATATATTGTGGGCAGGCGAGTAGTACTGTGAGAATATTATATTCATATAAATGATCCGGTTAATTAACAACCATAGATAATATGGATTAACGAGTGTTATTATTGAACTTAATAGGATTGATAAACCGACCACAACCCTGGAATTTTCATCTCCTCTGAAGAAACATCTCGTCATACAAAATTGCATTCATGATAATTTAGTTGTTATTTGTTTAATTTCCGCCAATAGTAGATTAATAGAAAAATATCACTCTTAACGATCAATCTAAGTCTCTGTGGGTTCGACATCCGATTTTCGAGTTACTTTATTACTTGACGACCATGTATACTTGCATATACTTGGGAACCAACAAGTTTTTGGCGCCGTTGCAGGGGACTTAGTTATTATTTTTAGTTAAGTTAATATTTTATTCATTATTTGTTCAAGTTTTAATTTTTAGTTTGCTTTATTTGTGATAACACATGCTCTTCTCTTGCATGCGGAGGAGTAGAAGTGGAAACAATCTCCTTCCTCTTGATCCTGATATCGAACGAACACTTCATAGAGTGAGGAGGGAAGTCGAAGATAGAACTAGAATTGAAAGAGAGTTGGACATTGTAGTTCAACCACGTCTAATAGAGATTGCAGGTAATGAAGAGCGCCCGGTGATAGAAGCTGCAAGGCCCAATCTGGCTCTTATGACTCAGGCGATTGTTGAGCCTGACATCACCGGTCACTTTGAACTCAAACAGTACATGGTACAGCTGATTCAATCCATAGGGAAATATTTGGGTCTATCTCATGAAGACCCACAGAGGAACATTCAGAACTTCCTGAAAATTACAGACACTTACAATTATCCGAACGTTTCCAAGGACTATGTCACGCTGACATTGTTTCCCTTTTCACTGATGAAGGAAGCTAAGGAATGGTCGTAAAAGGAGCCCGCAAACTCAATCCACAATTGGGATGATCTAGCAAGGAAACTCTTAATCAAGTTTTTTCCCACAAAGAAGACAAAGTCACTAAGGAGCCAGATTCTGGGGATTCAACAACGAGATGGTGAGACTCTTCGACAAGCTTGGGAAAGATACAAGAAGCTACTTAGAGACTGTCCATACCATTGTCAGACTGATGAGGTGTTGGGTTACACTTTCCTTGATGGGTTAGCCGAGGCATCAAAGATTAATCTTGACTCATCATGTGGGGGTAGTTGCATGGATAGATCGTATAGTGAGATCCAGATCCTGCTAAACAATTTTACTGCTAATGATAACAATTGGCAAGAAGATGGGGAACCACGAAGAGCACCTAAACAAAAGGCAGCAGGTTTGATCAATCTTGATGGCTTCTCAGCAATGAGGGCAGATATAACGAGATTAGAAAATTAGATGAATAAAATGACAATGCACCATGCACAACGGATGCAACATGTGCAACAGATATCTACTTGTTGCGAGTTATGTGATGACGGTCACACAAATGACATATGTCCCGTGAATCCTAAATCAATCTACTACGTAGGGCAAGCTAGAGGGCCAGTGAATCGAAATTCTCAATATGGTAACACATACAATCCGTACTAGAGGAATCATCCTAACTTCTCTTAGGGTGGAAATCAGAATATCAGGCCTCAAGCGAATTACAATCATCAACCTCAACCCCCACAACAAGGAGAAGAGAGTATGACTGACATGGTGAAAAAGCTCTTGATAGAAAATCAACAATTGCGCACAGAGTTCAGAAATCTAGAGAGGCAGTTTGGGCGAATGGCTAACAATCAAAATAGTAGACCTGTTACAGCTCTCCCGAGTGATACTGAGCCTAATCCTAAGGCTCAAGTCAATGCGGTTACCTTGAGAAATGGAAGAGAATTAGAAGAAGTTCCACATAAAAAGAAGTATACAGCTAGTCCTGAAGGAGAATTAGTTCTTTAGACCGTTGAGGAGAATAAGAAAGAAAAGACATAAATTGCGACAAGGCCACCACCTCCATTTCCACAAAGTCTGCAAAAGCAAAAAGATGATGTTATGTACAAGAAATTCTTAGATATTTTGAGCCAGCTGCGTGTGAATTTGCTTTTGGTGGAAATTTTGCAGGAAGTGCCTAAGTGTGCAAGGTATCTCAGAGATATTGTGGCAAACAAGCGAAGACATACAGAGTTTTAAAGAGTTGCACTTACTGAAGAGTGCAGTTCTAGAGTTCAGAGTAAACTTCCTCCTAAGTTGAAGGATCCTGGGTGTTTCACAATTCCTCTGTCTCTTGGAAAACAAGAAATTGGTAGAGCCCTGTGTGATTTAGGGGCTAGTATAGATTTGATGCCATCCTCTTTGTTCAAGCAACTCGGATTGGGGGTGGTTAGACCTACTACAATCACTTTACAGTTGGCAGATAGGTCACTAGTTATGCCAGAAGGAATTATTGAGGATGTGTTAGTTCGAGCATGAAAGTTTATTCTTTTTGCTGATTTTATTGTTATTGATTACGAGGAAGATGAGGAAGTACCCATTATTTTGGGGTGAACATTCTTAGCTACTGGTGGAGAACTTATTGATGTTCGTGAAGGGAAGTTGAAGATGAGAGTTAGCGATGAGGAAATCACTTTTAATGTGTACAAGGCACTTAAGCTCCCTAAGCATTATGAGGACTTGTGCATGATTACTGCGGTAGAATTAAAGGGGATAGAGCAGAATCCTTATGTGAATTGTAGTGATTTGGATGGGACAACTGAGTTGGGGGAGGTGGTGTTCCAAGCTGAGTGTGTAAGGCTGATTGAGAAAAGAGCCAGAGATTAAAGAGGAGACCTTTTGAGAGCGCGTAAAAAAGCTAGGCTTAATGGGAGAAAGAAGAAGAGAAAGCGCCCATCCTGAGCAGAGTAGTAGTGTCGTGCCGCGATATTAAATCAGGCGCTTGTTGGGAGGCAACCCTTCTTTACTACTTTCTTTAATTTTTATTTATCTAATTATTATTGTAGTGTTGTTTTTGTTTTGTAGGATTATAAGAATAGGAAGCGAAGCCATTGGAAGAGTCCAAAAGCGAATTGGATGGTGAGAACTAAGTGTGGGGGGCCACACGAAGGAGCATGCTTGGGGGGAAGTATGAATACCACGTGGGCCGCTATTGCTTCGGCCTTCGGCCTATAAGAGAGTTTCTTGTCATCCCTCGTTATTGTTTTGATTTATTTGTGCATTGCGGACACTGCACTTTTTTAAGTGTAGGGTGGGAGAATTCTCTAGATAATTAGTAGTAGGACGCAGAAAAATGTTAACATCTTATTTGTGATCTCGTAATTGTGTAGTATTTTAGTAGTTATGAAAAACTCTGATTAAAAAAAAGTTAGAAAAGAAAAAAAAAGTAGAAAATTTGGGCTTTTCCCGACGATGGATCTCCTAGACAGTTTTCTTGAGGGATTTAAGTCTAAAGAAAAAGGACAAAATGATTTTCTTTGTAGGTAGTGTAGTAACTCCCCCTTGGTTTTTCTTTGTGTCGCGGTTCTTTTCCAAGGGTTTTTTTTTTTTTTTTTTTTTTTAATAATCCACTAGGCAGTGCCTAGGGCTAGTTTTTATTTATATATAGAAAAATAAAACAAGATAGCATGTCGTCTTGCACTGTGCAAAACAATAATTTATGCCTACTACATAGATCCTATTATCAACTTTGGGCTCGAGCATCCCAAACTTGATATTACAACTTGAAATTCTAAAACTATGGACACTACTGTCTAAAATTTGTATAAAAAACTATCTAAGATAATGTTTAAACCTTGTTGTCCTGATAATCACTCTTACTGTACTGCTCGATCATATTCCTTGCTTCAAGTAGAATCCAGTATATCAATTTGCATTGCTTATACTGTTTCATCCGTACCTCCACACAATGGTTTTGGCTCAACTGTGATATCACTGAAACTGTCATGTGACTGTATCTGCTTGCTGGATTCTTGCCTCTTAGTAGATCATTTAGGAGTTGAGCAGTTGCTGGATACAACTGCCCAGCATCTTACTCCAGCTTGATCCTGTTGTTGTGTGTCATAGTACTTGAGTTAGAGGGTACATATGACTCTTGATAGCAGCCTCCACATCAAAGTTTTGGCATCAATTTTATCTCCCATTATCCTCTCGTATCTCCTTGCTTCTATGTTTATGCATATCCATGATTCACTACTAGCGGAATGAGCACATTGTGCTAATACCACCAGCTGGTAGTTCCTCAATATATATGGCATAGATATAGTAACTGTTCCTCTCCTGAATTTCTGCGTTTATGCTTGCCTGACTCCCTGTACTCCTTCTTAAACTATCTGCCAATAGACTGGGCTGCCCAAATCTTTCTGGACAGTTTTGTTTTGTCTTATGACCCCTTCTTCTTCTTCTATTCCCAGTGATGTTGCACGTCTGTGTCATGATTGTGTACATGTTCCTGTGTCCTCCAATCAAGGGTTTTGTTTGAATAGGGTGTAGGTAGTTTTATTTTTTTTAGGAGTAGGATCCATTGTGATATGAATTGAATTGAAACAATATCTCTTGACTTTGTTATGCCTTGAGAATAGTGAGTACTTTGGTTGTGACTCCTAGGCTCAAGTTTTGACTCTATCATAAGTACCTTAAATTGTATAATCTTAAATTTGCTTAACTGCTTTGACTAGATGTCTTGATAAGTCCAATCCTGAGTGAGTTATGTGCCATGTGTGTGTGAGGTTTGTATGTTATTTTGCGTATCGCATTTGATGACTAGAACTTACCCCGTGTGTTTGCAAAGAGAAATAGTAGTGATGTTTAGTCTTGGAAGTGATATAGGCGTTTCTTTGTTGAGCTAGTTATATGCATTTACCTGCGTAATTGTTATATGTCGTAGTTAACCTCGTTGAGCCTATAATCTTGTTTCTTTGGTAACCACATTACAAGTATTACCCATTTGTTTGAATTAACAATTTTTTGAACCTTTTAATATCTCATGAGCACGTGAATTGTTATGAATTTTGTAAAAGTTAAAGAGTGGGGTGGTTGGTTTGGCTTTTGAGTAGAACTAATGAAATAAGGAGAAAGGTTCACTGTTTTGAAAAACAATAACAGCCACTTGAATTGAAAAAGAAAGAAAAAAATATATATAGTTGTATTGATGTGAAAAGTATTTCGTGATAGTGGTGACTCTTGATGCAATTTGTGCTAAAATAAGTATGGAGTTAATATACATTGATGTGAAGGTGAGTATGGTTTGAAATAAGTATGGGTTTGAATGTTAAAGTGTATGTATTAAAGTGCTTAGGGAGGTGTAGTCACTCTTATATCCAAATGTATCCTACCCGACCCGCATCCTACATTACAACCGACGAAAGTCCTACTTGATCTTAGACTAAATGGACTCGATTAGTAGAGTATTACACTCCGGGTAAGCCTATGGTGCATCATTTGTAGCATATGAATATTAATTCTGAGAGAGTGAATTTTTCCTATCTTGAGTTCCTACACTCTTAAAATTCATTGTGTGTGGAACTAAGCTCTTTGATTGGGTGAGGGCACATGATTCATAAGGGAAAGGTAATGTCGTTGAACTCCATGTTAGAGTAAGTAAGTGAATTGTGAAGAATGCATGGTATTTGTGAGTCAAATATTGAGGCGAGGATGTTACACCTTTGTGCTTAAACTATTATTAAAATTCTTGGCATAATGATTTAAAAGAATTGCTTAATAGGTTGTGTCTATAAATATAGTTTGATTGCTTGAGGACGAGCAATGTTTAAGTGTGGGGAATTGATGTGCAGTTATAATTCATGGTTTAACACATTACTCGAAAGCGTGCTCGGGAGCAGTTGAAAAGGAGAAGCTGGTGAAGCCAGGCCTAGAGCAGGCCTTAAACTTGGTGAAGCCAGGCTTGAAGCTGGCTAGAGACCTGGCGAGGCGAGCTCAAACGCCAGTTTGACCAGGCCTTATACTTGGTGACGCCAGTGCTAGGACGAGGTCCACCAGGCGTTAGGCCTCCCGAGGCCAGGTCTGGGCATGCACAGTCCGAGTTTTATTGAATTATTTCGTCTCCGGGTTTGACTAGGACTTGGCCTACACATTTAGGTCTTTTCCTACGCATATAAATAGACCTAAAAATGCCACTTTTGTGGAGTTTTTGGGACCGGAGGCAAGAACATCATGTGGATAACTTTTGGAGGAGAAAATCATAGAGTTCTTCATCCCTTTATTTTTTCTTTGTAATTTATTTATACAAAATACTTGGAAAATTGTTATTACGAACATGAGTGGCTAAGCACTCTAGTTCTAGGGTTGTGGTTGACATGATTATTAACGTTTATTAATTACATCTTCGTTAATTAGGATTATCATCTTTTGGTTGTTTCTTTAATTCTAGTTTTAACTTGTGAATTGTTGTAGCTACCAATTCACCACACTATCTATGTTATGCTTGGGAAAGTCGTGTTTAGACTAGAGTAGAATTAGAGAAAGCTTGTTTCTGAATCCGTGGCTCGGGGAATGATTTCGCGGTTAAGATAGGAATATACCTAATAGTCTTTTGCTTAATTAAATACTGTATTATATTCATTCATGATAGACTCAATATCATAGGAATATAGGATTGATATATTGTGGGCAGGCGAGTAGTATTGTGGGAACATGCTATTCATATAAACGATCTGATTAATTAGAAACCATAGATAATCTAGATTAACGAGTGTGATTATTGAACTTAATAGGATTGGTTGGAATTTTCATCTCCTCTGAAGAAAAATCTTTTCATACAAAATTGCATTCGTGATAATTTAGTTGTTATTTGTTTAATTTCCGCAATAATAGACTAATAGGAACTCTTAAATATCTTGGACAATCAATTGATTTTAATTTTCTTAGTAAACGATCAATCTAAGTCTCTGTGGGTTCGACATCAGACTTTCGAGTAGCTTTATTACTTGACAACCACGTATATTTGCGTGTACTTGGGGAACCAATAAGATCTCCCATTTGTGTTAGTACTAGTGGACTCTGTTCTGGCTGGTCCTTCTCCAGCTGACTTGTAAGTCGTCTGGTTCGACTTTACAGAACTATGGCTGGTGGATTTGCGCATGCCATTGAGTTGCATTTGCAATTCATCAAATTCATCTTGAAGTACGTCTTTTTCAATCTCGCATACTTCAAGCTTGAGTTTCCAGTATTTTATTTCTTTGTTGAGTCTCTTTATTTCATTCATCATATTTTGTGACTCTTTCAAAGTAAGGTCAAGAACATCTTGCAATTTAATTACATCTTTCAAAATTATAAGGTCTTACCTCGCTTGTTTCACGTCGTTCCATGAAACAGTTCTCGTTGTCATCTTTGCAATCATCATCTGAGATGTCCTCGTCTGTCCAACATCCTGAGAGCTTGTTCATGTCGTTTTCCAAGATTGTCATGCATAGATTTTCTATCTCTTCGTGTTCTGAATTTTCTTCATCACTCCATCTTCCAAATGATTTGTTCCTGTTAAATCCTCTGGAGACCTTTCTTTTAAGCTCAGGACATTCAGCTTGAACATGCCCCAATCTTCCACATTCATAACATTTGTCATCAATTTTTTCTTGTTCATTATATTGCATAGTTTGCTTGGGTGGTATTCTGCCTCTTTTAGTATTCATGTATCTTCTCATTAAACCATCCATGCTCCTTGATATCATGGCGATTTCTTCTTGAAGAACTTCAGGGTCGTCATCAATGTCATTTTCTATTCTATCAGTTGTAGCCTTGAAAGCAACTGTTTTCTTCTTCTCTTCTTGATTTGTTTTCTTGAGATGAGTTCTCGAAAGCTATAAGTTCTCCTCGAAGTTCATCATATGATAATTTGTTCAAATCCTGTGATTGAAGGGTAACTACCCTTGTCTGCCAAGTAGTGGGCAGACTTCTCAGAATTTTCCTAACTTGATCACCACTTGAGTAGGATTTGCCAAAAGCTTTTAGATCACTGTGCTAAATCTAGCAAACATTTCTTCAATAGATTCTCCTTCTTTCATATGAAAAAGTTCGTAGTCATGGACTAACATGTTGATATGGGTTTCTTTCACTTTACTGGTTCCTTTATAAGTGACTTCAAGTTTATCCCACATCTCTTTGGTTGTATCACAACTGAAGATCTTCTCATATTCCTCACCACTTATAGCATTATAAAGCAGATTTCTTTCTTTAGAATTAACTTGCACAACCGCCATTTGTTCATCAGTATATTCATCTATATATTCAGGATCAGCGGGAGGTTGAGCAGCAGCTCGTAGTGGGTAATTCCCTTTTTTGATAATTCTCCAAACCTTAACATCATAAGATTTTGCATATATTTCCATACGCACTTTCCAGTGAGAGAAATATTGTCTATTGAAGTATGATGGACTTACTTGCGATGTTCCTTCCTGAAAGAGTGCTTCGAAAATAACTTGATTTGCCATGATCTTTTCTCGCAAACTGTTAAGTAGAGGAAAATGTGAGCCTTGCTCTGATACCAATTGAAAGTACAAGATGGGGGGTGAATTGCCTATTTTTAAATTTTAATCACTATAAGTTGACTAGTTTTCTAATTAGTCGACTAGATGTAATAGCGAGATAATAAGAAAAGAAGAATTTAAGATGCAGATATAAAATGCAGGATTTAAAGACACCAAAATATTTATACTGGTTCGGATTCAATATGAATCCTAGTCCAGTCCCCCTGGGTTGCAAGGGAGTTCTCTTTCAGTGAATATGTTTCTTGAGTACACAGTGAATGGTGTGGTTTACACCAATGGCTCAGTTTCTACGTCACTCGTTTCTCTTTGATAAAATGCCTCACCAGTGTTTTCCTCTCTTTTTTCTCTAACTTGTTACACATCAAATCTAGAAGAGCTACAATGTTTGTTTACAGTAGAACAAAGAGAGGGTATTTGGTTCGATCAAAGTATGTTTCTCTAAGACTAAAAGATGTTATAAATACTTTGTAGGGGGCCGTTTGCTGAAGATATTTGCCAACCCAAGAGATTTGATCCTTGGAAAGAAATTGATTCTGTCCAAGAATAAGGTTATTCTACCGTTGTTCTTCCTTGGTGAGAGGACTTTAATGACTTTCCTTCTACATGTCTTGATAGCGCCGGATTTTCTCCTTGAATCTTGGTCCTTCCAGAAATAGCAACTTGATTGATCATCTTGCAAGATCTTCGATACTCCTTTTCGCTTAAGTCAATCTTGGATTGATATTTTTGCCTTGATTGATTCCTTCACTCTTGGACGCTTTCCTTGATTCCCTTTGGTTGATTCCTTGAATCTTGGATGCTTTCCTTGAGTTCTATACCATGAGAAAATATATTATCTTCATCATCAAAACTAAAACCTAACAGATTCTACACTGGACATCTCTCGAACCACATCTGTAGAAATCACAATGCACGAAACTTTGAGAATATCCTCATGTCGAGAGTCATTGCTGTCATTTGATTCAGGAGTCATGTTGCCTGACCAGTCTTCTTCCGTTGGCTTAGTTCGAATCACTTATGCAACTCTTGCACCAATAAAGCCTTGGCTTTGACAACCTGCACACAAATTAGCCCTGGATGAGTTAATGTCTTCCTTCTCACACATCATCCTTGTCCAGAAAAGAGGGAGTACTTTTACATGCAGGAAAAGGAACGAACAATTGACATGCACAATGGAGCTAGGTAGGATAAACATGTGAAGCTAGTTGTTGAGGTTCAGGAACATTCCAAGAATACTCGCCCGAATATTCTAGATAAAATTCATATGCTTAAAATCAATGAATCTATATGTTGTGCATCTAAACGCATAAAAACATATACATTAATTCTCTTTACTTTCGACGATCTGTATGTAGGAGCAAATCATTCCAGAACCTAAAGAATCTAAGATAGTTTTGTAACTATTGCAATAAATCATAATATCAAGTATGATTTATATATATCCATAAAGCAGTACAGTTGAATTTATTTCGTGGTTTATAAATAAGCGAATCGATTTGATCCAAAAATAATAAATAAATAAGAACGAAAATAAGATTAACGGATGAAATAAAAGGAAACAACAAGCCTGACTAAGGGCTTGGCCTTTTTGATGACAAGAGAAAAAAGTATTTCAAGTGTTTTGGTTCAGTGTAGTAAGAGTATAGTGTGGGGTCCCTAAATAAAATAAACAAAAAAGAGAAAAAATGTGATTAGATAAGAAAAAGGCTATGATAGTCGGATAGAATTTGGTTTGCAGGCTTGGTTTTGGTTTTGTAGATTTGCAAGTTGAAATCTGCTAGTGGCAAAACCAACCATTGTGATTGGTTTGGTTTGTGGCAGATATTCTTATACATAGCACCCTTCAGCTTCTCATTTAGTACACCAAAACTGAGAGAAGCTAGAGAGAGTTGGAGAGAGTAATCCACAAATTGTAGTATGTGAGATAAATATTGATAGGGAATAATATTGTAGTGAGGTGTTTAATATAAAGAGTGTTATTTCTTTTGAAATTGTAGTAGTCTCTTGACACTACCAAGTTCTAATATTTTAGTGGTTTATATTGCTCCGCTCGGTTATTGTATTTTACTTCGTTAAAAGATTTGGTGTCTTTGTTACTCTTTGTGTTATTGTTATTTATCGTGAATATTATTCTTGGGCGGGATATTATTTTTTCCAACAACGTGGTATTAGAGCCATGGAAAATAATGGCCCGCTGTCTTTTCAGTACTCCCGTCTCACAAAAGATAATTATGAGAAATGGTGTCTACGTATGGAAGTTATTTTTGGCTACCAGGATGTGTGAAAAATCGTAGATAAAGGGTATGCAAAACCCATTAATGAGGAAGCTCTCCCTCAAAATGAAAAAGATGTCTTGGCAAAGACAAGGAAGAAGGATCAACAAGCTCTCACGCTCATCCACCAATGTTTGGATGATGCCATGTTTGAGACAGATGCTACCACCTCAAAGGAAGCTTGGGAGATTTTATAAAATTCTTTCCAAGGAATTGACAAGGTGAGAAAGGTAAAACTTCAAACTCTAGGGGCTGATTTTGAAGTTTTAAAAATGAAAGAATCTGAATGCATTTTGATAATTGTTGAAAAATGAAGTGTGAATCAATTGAGAAGATACGGGGAGGACATAGAAGATGTCCGTGTGGTAAAAAAGATCCTTCGTACATTAATACCTAAATTTAATTTTGTGGTGTGTGCAATTGAGGAGTCTAATGATTTAGCTCTATGACGGTGGAGCAATTGGAAGGTTCTTTACAGGCCCATGAAGAAAAGATAAAGAGGAGACAAGAAGTGTCATTGGAGCAACTTCTTTAAACTCAGGCATCCTTTAAGAATTATGGAGGTGAAAAAAGCTATCGAGGGAATGGACGAGGACGAGGCCGTGGAAGTCATGAAAGAGGAAGAAGTAATGGTAATAACTTCAACAATGAAGTAAAAATCCACCATACATTCAGAGGTCGTGGTCGTGGACAAAGAGGAGGAAGAGGACGTGGCTACTACCAAGAATATAGTGGACAAAGGTATGACAAATCAAAAATTGAGTGCTATAATTGTCATAAATTTGGCCATTACTCTTGGAAATGTCATAGCAATGTTGAAGAAAAATCAAACCTTGTTGACGACAAGAAAGAAGAAGATGAGTCAACATTGTTATTGGCACTCAAGGAAGAAAACAAGGATGATTGTAGCTCGTGGTATTTGGACAATGGAGCAAGCAATCATATGTGTGGATGCAAAGAGAAGTTTGTGGAGATCAATAAATTGGTGAGAGGTAATGTGTCCTTTGGATATACCTCAAAGATTCAAATCGCAGGGATATGTACGATTCTGATCTCCTGTAAAAATGGTAGTCACAAGCTAATTCAAGATGTTTATTATGTGCCAAAATTAAGCAGTAATATTTTGAGTTTGGGCCAACTTCTTGAAAAGAAATATGACATGCACATGAAAAATATGCATCTTTGGCTTAAAGATTCAAGTGGAATTCTAATTGCTAAAGTTCGTACGGCAAATAATAGATTATTTCTCCGAATCTTATAATTGATGCAAGTATTTGCGCGAGATGAATCATGGTGCTAGCACATGCAATTTTGGCACTTGAATTTTGAAGCGCTCAAATCAATAGCAGAAAAGAATGTGGTGCATGATATACCATCAATCAACCATCCCAATCAATTGTGTGAAACTTGTCTTCTTGGAAAACATGCAAGGAGGAGTTTTCCAAAGGAGGCCATGTCAAGATCAACCAAGCCGCTCCAGCTTGTTCACACTGATGTGTAGGGACTAATCAATCTATCTTCTTTTGGTAAAACTAAATATTTTTTGTTGTTCACTGATGACTTTAGCAGAAAGACTTGGATTTATTTCTTTAACCAAAAATCTGAAGCTTTTGCTGCTTTTAAAATTTTTAAAGTACTTGTGGAAAAAGAAAGTGGCTGTGAAATAAAAGCGTTAAGGTCCGATAGAGGAGGCGAATTCACTTCAAAATAATTTAATGACTTTTGTCAATCTTACGGAATTCGTCGCCCTCTAACGGTACCTTATTCACCCCAACAAAATGGAGTTGCAGAGAGAAAAAATTGAACGATTCTTAATATGGCTAGATGCATGTTGAAAGCTAAAAGCATGCCCAAGGAATTTTGGGCTGAAGTTGTTTCTTGTGCAGTTTATTTAAATAACAGGTCTCCAAGAATAAATATTAGAGATCAAACCCCTCAAGAAGCATGGAGTGGAAGAAAGCCAAGTGTCAAGCATTTGAGAATCTTTGGGAGCATAGCCTATGCTCATGTACCACAGAAAAGGAGAGAGAAGCTTGACGATCGAAGTGTCAAGCATGTGTTTGTTGGCTATGATACGAGTTCAAAATGTTACAAGTTATACAACCCAAGCAGCGGCAAGGTGGTTGTAAGTTGTGATGTTGAATTTGATGAAGAATTGGCATGGAATTGGGAAGCTCGGGAAGAAACTTCATATGATTTTCTTCCATAATTTGGTGATGAAGAAGAACCAGAGACCGTGGAACTTGTGCAGTATACAAATCCACCTCCTTCTCCAACCAATGTTGCATCTCCTTCTTCTCAACAAAGTTCAAATGAACAACTGCAAAAGACGAGAAGTATTCAAGAGCTCTATGATGACATAGAAGAAGTTACTAATTTTGATTTTTTATGTTGTCTCTTTGCTGATAGTGAACCAATGAACTTTGATGAAGCGATTAAAGACAAAAGGTGGAGACAAGCCATGTAGGAGGAGATCGAGTCAATAGAGAAGGACAACATTTGGGAGTTAACAACTCTTCCCAAGGGTCATCAAGCAATTGGAGTAAAATAGGTATACAAGACAAAGAAGAATGCTAATGGAGATGTGGAGAGATATAAGGCACGACTTGTGGCTAAAGGCTACAAGCAAAGACAAGGCATTGACTATGAAGAACTCTATGCACCTGTTGCCCGCATGGAGACGATTTGTTTGCTAATTTCTTTGGCGGCGCAAATAAAGTGGAAGATCTATCAACTAGACGTCAAGTCAGCCTTCTTGAATGGCTTATCTTGAGGAAGAAGTTTATGTTGAACAACCACTAGATTAGTGGTCAAAAACCATGAAGATAAAGTGTTGCGGTTGAATAAAGCTCTATATGGATTGAAACAAGACCCACGGGCATAGAATAGTTGCATCGACAAGTATTTTCAAGAAAATGTGTTTACTCATCGTCTCCATGAATATGCTCTTTACCTTAAAGTTCATACTAATGGAGATATCTTGCTTGTTTGTCTTTATGTTGATGATCTTATTTTCACGGGTAATAACCCAAGTTTGTTTGAAGCTTTTAAGAAAGATATGTCACGTGAGTTCGAGATAATGGATGTAGGGCTCATGTCATATTACCTCAGCCTAGAAGTAAAGCAGATGGAAAATGGAGTTTTCATCTCTCAAGAAAGCTATACAAGAGAGATATTGAAGAAGTTCTACACTCGATTGCAACCCCGTGAACACACTGATGGAGAGTGGGACAAAATTGTCCAAGTTTGATGAAGGAGAAAAGGTGGATCCCACATTTTTCAAAGTCTTGTGGGAAGTTTAAGGTACTTGACTTGTACCAGGCAAGATATACTCTTTGCAGTTAGAGTAGTAAGCTGCTTCATGGAAGCTCCTAACTCCACTCACTGGAAAGTTGCTAGAAAAATTCTTCGCTACCTAAAAGGTACGATTGAATTTGGGCTATTTTATTCATCTTCTAGTTATTTCAACCTTATGGGGTTTTGTGATAGTGATTATACGAGAGATATTCATGCTAGAAAAAGTACAACTGTTTTGTATTTTTCTTGGGTGATTTTATTATTCTTTGGAGTTCAAAGAAACAATCAATTGTTACTCTCTCGACTTGTGAAGTCGAATATGTAGCATCAACATCATGTACCTATCATGCTATTTGGTTGAGAAGATTATTGAAGGAGCTCAATTTTCCACACATTGAAGCTACAGAGATTTTTATTGATAATAAATCTGCACAGGCACTTGCCAATAATCCGGTGTATCATGATCGAAGCAAGCATATAGATACAAGATATCACTTCATCAAAGAATGCATTGCCAAGAAGGAAGTCGAGCTCAAATATGTGAAGTCACATGATCAAGTTGCGGATATTTTTACCAAACCTATCAAGTTTGAAAATTTCCAGAGATTGAGATCAAGTCTTGGAATGAAGAAAAACAATCAAAATTAAAAGAGAGATTTGTGGGGTCCCTAAATAAAATAAACAAAAAGAAAATGAAAAAGAGAAAAAATGTGATTGGATAAGAAAAAGGCTATGGTAGGCGGATAAAATTTTGGTTTGTAGACTTGGTTTCGGTTTTGTAGATTTGCAAGTTCAGATCTGCTAGTGGCAAAACCAACCATTGTGATTAGTTTGGTTTGCGGAAGAATTACTATAATAGCACCCTTCAGCTTCTCATTTAGTACACCAAAATGAGAGAAGCCAGAGAGAGCTAGAGAGAGTAATCTATAGATTATAGTATGTGAGATAAATATTGAGTGGGAGTAATATTGTAATGAGGTGTTTAAAATAAAGAGTGCTATTTCTTTTGAAATTGTAGTAGTATCTTGACACTACCAAGTTCTAATATTTTAGTTGTATTATATTGCTCCGCTCGAGCATTGTATTTTACCTTGTTAAAATATTTGGTGTCGTTGTTACTCTTGTGTTATTGTTATTTATCGTGAATATTATTCCTGGGCGGGATATTATTTTTCCCAAAAAATAGATGTACATATTTGTGGGCAGAAGGTTTCGTGTGTTTGCAATGGTAGTTAACCCTGCTATTTATAGCTCTACTTAGGGAGATAAGATCCTAAATTTAAGCTCCTCTTTATTGAGAATAAAAACGTCATTGATGCGTGTGTAACGACTGACTTTGAATGCAGATATTCTCTGTAACGGTTGCTCATTAAATGCTTATTCAATATTAAGCCTTTGAATCTTTATTATCGGCTATGCTTCCTTCGGTATCCACCCGATATCAGTTATACACTTCGCGCCCAGTGCCGGTTATTTGTTGATTAATATTTTGCTTGTCTTCAGTTCCACATGTTACTTCATCATTCGACCACCTGTTATCAACTAATTTTACCCCATACGGATAGTCCCCTTACTTTCCGGTGACGCAACTCAGAGTTACCGAGAAGTAGATAAGTATTCTTTTCTTGGTGGAAAAGTTCATGAACAATGTCTCACATTTGAAAGGACACACGTCTCCTCGCATTTAATACTCTGAACACGTGTTGCCCTATGATTCAACAAATATTTACGCCAGTTTTCAAGGTAATCATGACCATAATTTTTTTCATCTATAACTTCTCCGCTACTCATTATTTTTACTTCTTCACTTTCACTACTTCCACAACTCTTTCTCGTTCTCTGAATTTCCTTAGAGCTTTTCTACAACATTCAACTTTCTCAGGAAGAATATCTTTTTTGATCTTTTACCACCATGTCTTCTTACACTGCTACCTTCGAAAACACTGGTCTTCTCTCGGTGGAGGCCGAAACCAAAGAGGTTGATGTCGAGTCTGATCCTCCAATTGTAAACACCATCATACCTCTTCATCTCATCATCCCATCTAATCTCCATGAGAAAAATACACCTGCAAACTCCCAAAGTAGCAGGTTTTGGCTAGTTTGTAGGTATCTTTCCTCCATCCATCCTTCTAGCATCCCTATTGTGAAGGAAGACTGCCACTGCAACAATGTAGAAATCTTTTCCCCAGATGGGGTAGAACCCGTGTTACCTATTCCAAAGCTGGATTCATGTACGCCGATACATATCCCTTTAATTTGGATCCCCTTACCTTGGGGTCGAGTGAAGGACTTGACCCAATAATCCTGGAATTTTGCCACCGGTACCAGGTCTGCTTTGGCACAAGTAGGACCATCTATATGGCGTATGGTGGCCTGCCTTCATCAGTTGTGCGTCAAGACCGGGGAAACCCTAACCCTCAACACATGATGAATATTTACTCTCCCAAGATTTTCTGTGCGGGAGTGTCAAACCTCAGCAAGCGTGGCCACCATGCTCTTCTCACTAGCGTAGATGATGACAAAGACAGTAGGTGGATGAAACGGTTCGTTGTTGTTGCTACTAGGGATATTGTCCCGGCCACAGCTCCAGCATTTCCCAAATCATGGAATTTCCTTCATAAGTTTTCGAGTGTTCATGTTCTTTCTTCGAAAGAGAGGATTTCTTTCTTTGATGATTTTTTACTTCTTTCATTTCAAATACTTTGTGGGAACCACCACGGGTTCACGGTTTGGACCGATGGGTCCAAAATATTCTAGATATCACAACTCTGGAATCCCTTCGGTGGAACAAAATGGCACCCAAATACGGGTGGAAAGACAAAAACCATGGTAAGCCAAAACTCTTCTTTATTTCATCCTTACTCCAGCAGAAAAACCTCAAGAATTAATTGTTAAATATATTTTGCTTCATATATGGCTTCCGAAGGGGTTCCATCATGTGCCTCGACGTCGAGGTTCTAGATGACCCAATGGAGGCCCAACAAGTGCTACAAGGTGCCTTTAACCAGAGGAGGGCTTGTGAAACTACTCACACCTCCAGTGAAGGTTCTTCCTACCAGAGTCCCCAACCTAAGAAACCAAAGAGGAGATGTTCCTCCTCGGCTAGTACTCTGGGGAAAAGAATAAAGAAAAACCAACCAAGCTGGCCACAGTCACAGTGCTACTCGATGATGAAGGGGAAGCTAGTGATGAAGAGGCTTTCCTCCAAAGGAGAACAATATCTTCATCAGCTCAATTGGATGCTCAGTCGGGAGAGCTCCAAATTCCACCAACAAGTGAGGTTCAAGCGCTTTGGGGTGAAATGGGCTTGGTCGAGAATGTCGGTTCTCGTTTTTTGATTCCTATCGATGTCTCCAGTCCCCGGAGCTTGACCCCTGACCTTCGTCTGCTGTCAACTTCTGAGCCAGACTGCAGTTGCTTCTTCTCCATCTACACCAACAACTTCATACCCACCGACACCAGTTGTTATTTCGACACCATCATCGACTCTTCTCCTCCACCGGCATCAATTGAACAAGTAGGGAATGCATCTCCTCCATGGTCTCCCGACCATGGGAACTTGGATGACACTTACTCGACACCTTCTCATGATCCTCGCGGAAGGCGAAGCGCCACTATTTCGATTTCGAAATAGTGACACATTCTTTCCAAGCCGGTGGAGCTTACCAATTACCTGAACCTGCTAGCTTCAGCGAAGGATTGGAGAAAGATGGACTCCCTTTCTGGGGAGTGCCTGATAAACAAAAGTGTGCACTGTTCGACGTAGGTATCATTCTAACTTCCTCATATCTTCTTTTATGTTTAAATTTTGCAATAACAACCTTGACTCTAACCTTTTTAGGCCAACCTTCTTGCTTCTGAGGACCTGCAAAGGTTGATCTTGGCTAAACAAGAACTTTCATCCGAGAGGGATCAACTTTTGGCTAAAAGAAATCAGCTCGATGAGTGCCTTTCGGTGCTGAAGGCAAAAGTTGCACAGATGAACGAACTTGAGGCTCGGTTACAACAAACCAAGCAAGATAAAATGTTTCACCGCCAAGAAGCTTCCCAATTGCATGAAGACCTCAAAGAGACTAAGGCTAAGCGGGTCTAACACCATGATGTTGTAACCGCCACAGCCGGGTGCGAGTCTACCTTTGAGTAACAAGTTAATAACTTGAAGGCCAACTTATGCTCCAAGACCGAAGAGTCCAACGTCGCCGAGGAGACGAGGGCCAAAATGAAAGAAAGGCTCAAGAAAGACATGGAGAAAAACCAGCTTCACTCAACCACCAACACTAAGCTTGATGCCAAATCAGTTCGGCGAAGGCTGAAAACGAAGAGCTCCGAGCCAAAATTGATAAGCTACGAGGAAAACTCCAGGACCAAGAAGATTCCCTCTTCTTCGAGAAGACCTACACCATGTATCATATGAAGAGGAAGACTTTGTAAGAGGCCGAAGAAGGTATTTTCAACATTGATGACTATATTGCCAAGGCCCGGGAACTGGAGTTAACCGCTCGTGAGAACCTTCCTACTCGGCCCACTGCATCTGAATCATCAAATGATAATTCTGAGTATTCGGGATCCGAATAGGAAATCGAAGAGGATGAAGTCCCCAAACCGTTAGCGAAACAACCTTCTTCCACCAAGGAAAATGAAGACCTCTCTCTTCCTTCCCATTCTAGCAGCAAAGATGTACAAATTTTTCCTTTTGCCTTTTGTAATTATTCCAAAATATTTTACTAAGTTTGGAACTTTAATAAATAGAAGAACTTTTGCTTAAGTTTGATGCAAAAGTATTTTTGTTATGTCAATTGATAAAGCTTCGGGAATTTTTTTGCATCTGATAGCTTTCGATTACGGGCATAAACACTTCCAAAGTCTACCTTTAACTATGAGGTTTCATAAGAGAGGGCCCTTATGTTTATGATTCTCTTTAAGAGGACGTCTCTTGTTCATTACGGCACAAGAATTTGGAGTTTTTGGGTCTTGCCTTTGCCGATGATCCTCCTTTCGTAGTATGCTTTACGTTGCTGCCTCGTTAAAAACCTTGACAGGAAAAACCGATTAGGACAAAAACTGATCGAAGGAAAAAGAGAGAAACACATACTTTTAGTACCAACAAGGATCTTCAGTAATAGTACCTTTTGAGGTTAGTCACGTTCTAATTTCTCGGTAATTTGACCCCGTCTTGATTTCTAATTTGTATGAGCCTTTACCAGTTATAACAGAAACAAGGTAAGGTCCTTCCCATGTTGGTCCTAGCTCATCGGCGCTGACTTCTCGAGTGCTTTGAGTAACTTCCTTAGAACCAAATCCCGTACTTTAAAATATCGGCTTTTAAATAAAGGCTAAAAAGGCACTCATCAGTCAGCTCGGCCCCTTTCCTATTTCGCTTTGCCGCCTATTAAGAGAATAGGTCCCGAAAAAGTTTTGCCTTGCGATTGTAATATCTTTTCATCCTTTGCTTTTGCCCTACCATCCCCATATATGCTTGATCTCGGTGCTCTTCAAGAAAATCTAGCTTCACCTGCAATGCTTTATTGTTTGCTTCTTTGTTTGCTCGGGAAAACCTCAAGGTCGGCTCCCCTACTACCAGCAGTATCAAAGCCTCGGAGCCGTATACGAGCGAAAAGGATGTTTCACCCCTGCTCGTCTTCAATGAGGTCCGATATGCCCACAGCAAACCCGGAAGCTCGTCTTCTTTTTTAGGTTTTGGATAATTACTTTATTGGTTGATTACGCCTACCCGTTAGCACTCGGGTGGTACGGTGAAGAAGTAATTCGTTAGATCTTTAACCCCTCCAAGAACTTAGTGACTTTTGAATCTACGAACAACGGCCCATTGTCACAAGCAATCTCTTTCGGTAGTCCAAATAGGCAGATTATGTGGTCCAATATGAGGTTTAAGAAAGAATGAAAGACTTTTAAAATTTGTGGTCTAAAACGACCCATATTTTTTTATATGGCTATAAATCATTTCATTAAGGATAAACTAAAGTATAATGGTATATCTTTTCCAAATCCAAAAAGGAGTTATTCCTTTTTAAAGAGAATAAAAAGAAAAGAGGATCATTCTTTCTAAATGGAGGGAGTCTATGAGAAAATATGACAATGTTACCTACCTTTCACTTAGTTTTTGAATTCTACAATTGGTCAAAGCCAAAATATTTGATATCATAACCCAAACAAAATCCTAAATTTTCAATATTATGCAACATGCATTTTTCATGACAGTCTGTTCCAACAAATTAAATTAACAATATATAAGTACTTCGTACGCCACCAATTAATGTTGTCTCGTCCAATTCTTATATCTTTTGATCATCAGTTGCTCCATTTTCACTCTCCCAAGTTCCTATTACCTTATAAGTACCTTTCAGTATATATTTCCAATTTTCCATTGAATATACATACATATATATATCAACATTTAGCTTTATTAATTACTCCTTTATTACTCATAAAGGAACCAAGTGTTCAACGTGAAGATGAGTTTCAAGGCTGGCTTAGAAAGAAGAATCAGGAGGTGCAATATTAAAGGACCAATTATTAGAGTTCTTATTAAGGCTAGGGATTTTTATATTCGAAACCTATCGGAATATTCTGAAAATGTTGTCTATGGCTGTCTAATGGGATGTTCTTCAGCTCCACAATTGCACCCCGCTACTAATTTCAGTATCAACTCTTCTATATCATACAGAAGGACTCCGCTCAAAGGACAATCCGCTGCTAAAAGTAGAGTGCGTGTGGTTCCTCTTTAAGAGAATTATAATAATTGTTGAAACATGACTAGGACTGAAATTTATAAACCAAAACTCAAATTTATAAGGTAAAAGATATAGAGTATTTTTTTTAGTTTATGTTTTCAAAGTAGCAAATTAAAGGTGTTTACCCTTAAAATTGGATAACAATTAAACTTATAATGTGGTTTTAAGAATACGTGATTTCACTGTAAAAATTGCGCGGGGCACCCTATTTGGTCGCCCCCATTTAACCTATACCCGCTTTTTTAAAAACTTTTAACTTGTACCCATTTTTTAAATAACTTCAGCTCCCTTTCCCTCGTTGAGCTGAAGTTCACCAGTTAAGCTGAAGTTCGCCAGTTATAAAGACAACTTCAGCATACGGGGCTGAAGTTCTCCAGTTACAAAGACAAAAGTTTCCCAGTTACAAACTTCAACTTTAGAGCTTAAGTTCCCAACTTTAGAGCTCTAGAGCTGAAGTTTTGTCTTTGTAAATTGGGAAACTTCAGCCCAGTATGCTGAAGTTTTTGTCTTTATAATTGGGGAACTTTAGCCCCGTATGCTGAAGTTCCCCAGTTACAAAGACAAAACTTCAGCTCTAGAGCTGAAGTTCCCCAGTTACAAAGACAAAACTTTAGCTCTAGAGCTGAAGTTCCTCAGTGTAACTGGGAGAACTTCAGCCCCGTATGTTGAAGTTCCCCAGTTACAAAGAAAAAACTTCAGCTCTAGAGCTGAAGTTCCTCAGTGTAACTGGGAGAACTTCAGCCCCGTATGCTGAAGTTTTTGTTTTTATAACTGGAGAACTTCAGCCCCGTATGCTGAAGTTCCCAGTTACAAGACAAGAACTTCAGCTCTAGATTTGAAGTTCGCAAGCTACTTCAGGCCCGTCTACTAGAATGCTGAAGTTTTGCGTGATTGTCTTTGCTACTTCAGCCCCGCATGCTGAAGTTATGCGCAAAAGCGGGTAAGGATGCAATTTTTTTTACAAAGCAGATATAAGTTAAAACGTGGCACAAAAAGTGGGTACGGATGCAAAAGCCCCATTTCACTCAATACTAATTGATAAATATGAAGGTAAATAACAGAATTGAATTATAAAATAAAGCAAACCAATGTTAGAATGGAACTCCGCCCTCGAGTTTGGATACCCTCGAACTGGTTGATTCAAGAACAATTAAAATATAACAAGCTGATAAACAAGAATATAAGCGAGAAGAGGGAATTATATTGCTTTGATGTCTGCGAATGATGTGTTTTACAAATGATTAGAACCCCTTTTATATAGTAGAGAAATTCTACTTATAATATAACTCTAATTACAGAAGGAAATCCCATGATTAGCGAGTTTGTCGTTCGTGATTGGATCCGTTCCGAGATTTTTGCCATCTTCGACCTGTCACGGATATCTCGCATTTCCGTTATCATGCTATCTTCGATCTTACTCGATGTCTGTCTGATTTGGCTTCGATAGTTACTAGCCTCGATCTTGACAGGTACCTCAATTCTGAAACGTCCCGTTGATACAGTTTCCCAAATCATCAATGCGCGTCAGTTGGTGGTCAGCCACTAGGGCCTTTGAACCATCGTCGTGAATCCCATAAATAGGCCTTCTTCACATTGATTAAAATTTTACTTTCACTTTCCTCTAATCTCCAAAGATTTTATATCTCCCAAGTTCTTCCTTTCCATAAAATCTTTAGGTTTTGTTGCTAATCTTTTCTCAAACATCAAGTCTTATTACCTTCCTCTTTCTTGAAACTCATACAAAAATGGAAAAAACATCAAAAACGGTTCCCCAAAAGGAAAGTGCTTGTTCATCGCAGTCGGCTGATGATAAAACACAGGTGGAACCGCGCCTTGAGGAGTGTGTTCCCAGAGGGTGTGTTCCTACTTCCGATTTTAAGATCGAGAAATCTTCCTCGGTCCATGGTCTGCGAGCCTATGTCAAAGTACATATGCTCGATAACTAAAACCTTCCTCAAGCAGATAAAGAGCGACTGCAACTAGGAAGGCAAAGAGGTGGTGATTCCAACCCCCGAAGAAAATATCACCACCCACGTGGAAGGTTTTCTGAGTGTTTACACTTACCCTTTCATGTTGGGCCCCCTCGACCCTGTCGTCGTTGATTTCTGCCATCAGTGTCAGATAACCATGGGCCAAATCTATCCCTACTTCTGGCGAATAGTCATCCTGCTCTGATTCTTCACGAGCAAAGTCGAGGGGATGTATTTCACCCTCGACCACCTCATTAGATTGTACAACCCCTGTCTCTATCTAGGCGGGTTGATAAAACTCCAACGTCGAGCAACCAAGGTGTTGTTCTCGAGCATAGATGAGGACAAAGATCGAGGCTGGATGGGCAGGTTCGTTCGAGTGAAGACTTCTGACCTAATCCCGGCAAAGAAGATGCCATTTCCTGAGAAATGGAACATGAAACGTAAGTATTATCTCTCTGTTAGCTTCCATGTATTATTTCATTCCTTCGCTTTTCCTCATTAGTGTCTTTTTCCATGATGTAGCGGTTGCCTGGATGCCCGGCGATTCCTAACCTCGAGAGCTGGGTTCAGAACCTGGCCTCGACCTTCACATACACCAAGCGATGTTGGCACGATTTAGCAAAAGGCTGATGGGAGGTCAAGAATCATGGTAAGCCCTCCTTTTCATATATCTGATGAGTTGATCAAGGTATCCTTCGGTTATGAGGCCCCCGTCTGGCGAGGAGGAGACATCGTCCCCGGTTCCGAAACTGGCGAAGGATAATAAGAGGAAGAGGACCTCGACCTCTGAGGTCCCAAAGCCCAAGAAAAACCTTGTTCGTAAGTCAAAGACGAACACTATTGCCCTTCCTGCGAATGTGCTTTAGCGGCTAAGGGAGGAAGAAGAAGAAAAAAAATAAGAATAAGAATAAGAATAAGAAGAAGAAGAAGAAGAAGAAGAATAAGAAAAAGAAAAAGAAGAAGAAAAAGAAAAAGAAAAAGAAAAAGACGGCTCAGTACTGGTGGCCCGAGTGAAGAAATTCGGTGGTGGTTGATGAGGTCCCGCCTCGAACTAATGGAGTCTTGGAGATGGACTCGGGAAAAGTCCCCAAGTCGTCGGAGATCAAGGCTGCCCCTCACCAAAGTGAAAAAATGGTGGGTATGTCTGAAGGGACCAGTTCTGAATTCCTTCGAATTGAAAAGAACGCCCCAAGTGACTCACTTGGGGTAATAGTAATCGGGGATTCGCCTACTCTCCCTACTTTTTCTGAAGAAGCAATTCAGGATGCCCAAGCTTTGAGGACCCCCGAGGTAGACGGAGCCCCCGAAGGGGAGGATCCCTTCCGAGATTGCTTTATCGGGGTCGAAGATTCTTCCGACATGAGTGAAGCGTCCAGCCTCTTCGATGAGGCTCAACGAATCCTGAATCGGGTAAGTCTTAATCCCTTTGTTGATATCACATTCCTCCATCTTCTGTCTAACTCCCTTTATTTTTCATACAGGCTTTGGCATTCCTTCAGGAGGCTTTTTCCAAGTCCCAAGCTGAGCTGAGCCGATGTGAGGCCGACCTTCACAGGCTCTCGGAGGAGAGGAATTCCCTTAAACTTCTCTGTGGGAAAAAAGTAGAGGAGATCAAGGACCTCCGAGCCAAATTGGCTAAGGCTCACAAGGATCAGACCGACCTGATCGAGCAGGTAATGATACTCTTAAAAGCTCATGGGTTTGATTCGGAAATGGAGGCTAACATTTCAATCTCACAGCTGCAGCATAAGGTCGAGAGGATTGAGCAGTTCCGTGAAGAGATCAACATGATAAAGGCGGAGGCCTTGGGGTGGAAATCAAATATGGACCGCTTAGCTGCAGAGAAAGAGACTGCTCGAGCCCAATTGTCATCGGCCGAGAGTCACCTTCAAGGCCTGAAGGAGAAAATCTCAGATCAGGCAAAGAAAATATAGGAGCTAGAGGCTCGGTTGGCTTCCGAACTTGCAAAGGCCAAATATGAAGTCGAAAAGGCAAAGACCGAGGCAGAGGCGATTGTGGCCATCTATTGAGCCGACGTTGAAGCCGCTCAAGTCCAAGCGAGAGAGGATGCCGAGACTGATCAAACTCGAGCATATTGGATTGCTGAACTCGCCAAATGCCAATCTTGGAGGGAAACCCTCGAGGATATCCACACTCGAGGTTTCGATATTACCGACGAGATAGTAAAGGCTAAGGAGCATGAAGCTGATGCTAGAGCGCTGGCCTCTTCCGAAGATGATGACGATGATGATGTTGATGATTTTGAGGGCACCAAGAGCAGGTCCGAAAATGGGGGTACACCGATGGAGAATCTTCCCCCGAGAGTAGTTAGGATCCTTAGTATTTTTTCTTTTCTTTTTTCTTTTTGTGTGGGACCCTGATTGGTCCTTTGTAAATATCTTCATATGTATAAAATATTTCCTTTTTTTTTCTTTATCTCGACTTCTGCCTTATGCAAAATTCTTATTCGCTTATTCCTTATAAAAATTTTGATTCACTCATGCCTTGAGAAATTTTGATACAGTCATGCCTTGTGAAAATTTTGATTCACTTATGCCTTGTGAAATTTTGTTCGTAATTTCGAAGATTAGGCGACTTGATCAAAGTCAGACTAATGTGATCTTTGTAGTCGAGTGAGTACTGGCTCGAACTTGAGGTAGGATGACCCATATGTTTTAGTTGAGTGAGGATGATTTCTTGAACTCAAAAAATAAAACGGCCCTTAGGCTCTTGACTTGGGCCGATATGGCCTCAAAAGAATGTGTTTTTCCCTTTTCGGCTTAAAAAGTTAATCATAAGAAAATTTCATGCCATAGCACGAGATAAGTCTGTACTCATTGAGTTTTTCGAGGGCTGGTGTTATCGAAACCCTTCGACTCATTATGCCTTAGCACAAAATTGTTCAGTACAAAATTGTTCGAAGATTCGAATAATTCGATACCCTTTAGGGTTTTTCAAGGGCTAACGTTGTCGAAACCTTTTTTGTCATTTTACCGAGGGTAACCTTTTTAACCGGTTTAACCTTTTTAACCGGTTTAACGTGTAAGACATTCCTCCTAATTCAAAGTATTTCTAAAACATATTCTAAGGTTCAATCAAACAAAGCATTCAAGAACAGATGCTAAACTCCATCCAAAAACAAAAAAAAAGCTTCAACGAAATTCTTGCAACAATTCCAATGAGAATTGTTAGAAACATAGTAACATAAAATTTTGTGCTTCTAAAGGATTACGGTGCAATCCTTTCCAAGAATATTATACGGATTTTTTCTACTCCAGGTATGTTAAGGCTATCCCTTCTTTCTTTTGGCATGGTCCAAATTATACTAATGAAACGAGCAAATACACAGTTTCTATAAATTAGTCTATTCATAGAAATAGTAGGGGTGTCTATATTCTTGATTCCCCATGAGAATTATTATTATTTTCTGTTCACGCGTCTCAGAATAATACGCAGTTGGAAAAGTTTATCCGGAAGGAATATTGATATTATTACGTAATTTTCATGCATTTCATACATGTGCATTGACCCATGACCAGATGGCGTTATATACACGTATATGTGTAAATATATGTATATGGGATATGGGAAAAAGTTACGGCGTTATTTACGCACCACCACCTGATCAACTGGTATATGATGATGATGTTGCCCACAGTGGCTGAAATATGATTCAAACGAAATTATATACGCGTATATATGTATGTATATTCAAACGACATTATATACGCGTATATATGTATGTATATATATGTATATGGGTTATGGGAAAGGTTATGGCGTTATATACGCACCACCACCTGATCAGCTGGTATACGATGATGATTTTGCGTACAGTGGCTGATATGATATGATATGATGGGATGCCCTCAGAGGCTGATGATGTTATGAAACATATACCTATGCACGACATGACATTCATACGCATATGCATGATGCTAAAAGTGATTTATGATTTACAAAGATATTCAGACTTACAGGTTGAGTCATGTACTCTATATTTCTTCCATTTCTCTTATGTACATTATGTGCCTTACATACTCGGTACATTATTCGTACTGACGTTCGTTTTGCCTGGGGACGCTGCGTTACATGCCCGCAAGTCCCGATAGACACGTCGAGAGCCCTCCAAGTAGGTTATAAGCTCAGTGGAAGATGTTGGTGCGCTCCATTTGCTTCGGAGTCGCTTGTTTGGTTAGTATGATTTAGACGAGTATTGTTTGGTATGGCGGGACTCTATCCCGACCTTTATGANTAATTTCTAAGTCCCCGGCTCCCGTCGCGGCCTATTGTTGGTAGATTTCCCAATGCACACGCAAGTGTACGTGGTCGACAAGTAATATAGGATTTTAAGTCCAGATATCGTACCCACAGGGACTTGTGATTAACTATCCACTAAACTAAACTCAAACACATATTTAACTAGAATTAATCTAAAATAGTAAATCAAAAGATTAAATAGACAACTAACTTAAAGATGAATTCAAGGTAAATTGATATTCTAGAGTTATGGGTTGTTAAACAATCACGTTGAGTTTTCGACCTAAATCTTCTAATCAGGTTTATTGATTGACGAGGTTAATATTGCTCGTAGCCTTCTCCCGAAGTACAACTCGCCTATTCAAGCTAACCTAATGCCTATATTCCTATGGAATCAGGATTAACAAGAACGCATTAATAATTCCCGTATAATAACCAAGCAAGGCAATTAGGTATATTCCTATCCTAACCGCAAATCCGCTCCCCTGAAGGGTTAAGATCTTGCTCTACCCAATCTTATATGCAATCTAGAATTCCCTCTCCCGAGTTCAACCCTAGATTCGTAGATAGTAGTCAATTGATGATCAAGCAATTGAATAATTAAGCACAAGATTGAATAAACAAACCAATTAAGATAAACAATAAGAATAATTCAAGCTTCAACTACAACGTTCATGTAACACCCAATACTCTAGAACTAATAAACTATAAAACTAAAAGAAGAGAAGAGAAGAAAAACTAAGTAGAATCCTCTGTCAAAAGTCTTCTGTCGAATCCCCATGTCCAAAGTCCTCTGTCGAATCCCCCTATCCAAAGTCCCCCAATGTGATGCTTTTGGGTCTATTTATATGTTTAGGATGAACCCTAAATGTGTCAAAGACTTCTATTCCAACTT
>ML414931.1:0-31750 GCA_005239525.1 Nicotiana knightiana
AAAAAATGAGTGAATAAGTAGTTTCTCCTTCATTTTTCCCCAAATATCTGTCAAGTCCTTATCAACGAAGTCATTTAACGATCTATATCCTTAAATCAATTTAACAATTTATGTCACAAGGGGTATGTCATATGTATATATATATATATGTATATATGTCGAGGGTCGTTCGACCTGAACCAACAATAAAAATAAATTGTGCACTATCGAAGATCGAACGGCCCGTCCCATAAGTGCATTCTTACAATTTAAGTCAGAAGGGGTATGTCATATGTATATGTGTATATATATATATATATAGATATATATATGCCGAGGGTCGTTCGGCCCGAACCAACAATAAAAATAAATTGAGCACTGCCGAAGATCGAATGGCCCGTCTCATAAGTGCATTCTTACAAATTAATCATAAAGCTTACCCCGCTCGCGAATCAAACCTGCGACTCGGGTGCTGGCACGTTTATACATAATTAACATTAAGCTCCCCTCGATCGCGAATCATACTTGCGACTCGAGTGCTGACTGTTATATATAATTAACATAAATCTTCCCTCAATCGCGAATCATACTTGCGACTCGAGTGCTGACACGTTTATACATAATTAACATAAAGCTCCCCTCGATCGCGAATCATACTTGCGACTCGAGTGCTCACTCTTATATATAATTAACATAAAGCTTCCCTCGATCGCGAATCATACCTGCGACTCGAGTGCTGACTCTTATATATAATTAACATAAATCTTCCCTCGATCGCGAATCATACATGCGACTCGAGTGCTGACTCTTATATATAATTAACATATATATATATATCGGATTTATCAATAAGCTCATTAGAGGCTATACTTGTAACAAGGATTAATTCACTAGAAATTCATAGGCAACTCTCTACCATTTGCATACTAGTTCAAAGATAATAAGCATACTGGTTCAAAGATAATAAGCAACTCAAAGTTTGGCTAAAGAACACATAAGACACCTAATGGCATGCTCGTGACTCCTAAAACTACCCAACATGATATAATAGTCGCTATGTACGGACTCTCGTCACTTTGTACGCAGGTAGCCCCCAAAACAATTACACACCTCACGTAGAACACCAATGGGGACAATTCTCTCTTACAAGATTAGAAAGGAGACTCACCTCACTCCGAAGATTCATACCCGTCTTCCAAGCCTCTATGTCGACTTCAATGGACACGCAACGCCCCCAAACTATCTAAATAATTATAAACCAATGAAAATATAGTCAAATATTTGTTAAAAATTCAGATTATATAAACTCCCATCTCCGCTCAAAGAATTGACCAAAATGCCCTCGGGCCCACGTGCCCGGATTCTGAAATTTCTCAAAGATAAATTCTACCCATAACTTTACTAACTCAAATATACAATTTGTTACAATTTTCATGATCAACTTCATGGTAAAAGTCCAAAATTTCAAGTTCTAGGTCTTCCCCAAAAATTCAAAATTTATACAAATTTTCTATGTCTAAATCCATGTAAGATCACATATTTAACTCAAAAATAGGAAGAAATCACTTACCTTGTGTTGATTGGTGAAAATACCTCCTTGAGCTCTCCAAAATCATCCAAGCCAAATGAAAGAAATGAAAGAAATGGGCCAGAATTCGTGCTTAAAACAATCTGCCCATGCTTCATCGAGTTGTACCTTGCGCTTGTGTTGTGCAGGTTGTACATCCTATTATAATTTTCCCTTGTTGAACACCTTCTGTTAAAACAACCATAACTCCTTGTAGAAATATCCAAATAACTAAAAGTTTGAACATTTAGAAACTAGACTCGAAGATCTTTAGTTTGATAGGTTGTACACCATATAAATCTTTATATATTCCGAGATATGACCTTCTAAAGTTGGCTCCATGCATCAGAAAATTTTGGCGAAACTGCTCCAACTGCCATCTTCAATCGGTCATAACTGTTTGTACAATACTGCAAATAACAAATGGTTTAGTGTTCTGAAAACTAGACTTCAGGATCTACAGCTTTCATGTTTTGCAAATTCTCATATTCCTTATATATTAATATATATACACTTCCAAAACTAGCTCTTTGATGCATAAATTGCTGTCCTAAAACAGATTTCCTGCAGAATTTTCAGCAGCTATTTTGGTCCGAAATCTATTCCGTTAACCTTCCGAAATCAACCCAAGGTCCTCGGGACCTTAACCAATTAAACCAACATGTCCCAAAATATGATACAAACTCGCTCGAGGCCTCAAATAACATCAAACAACGTCGAAATCATGAATCGCACTCCAATTCAAGCTTTATGAACTTTGAAATTTCAAACTTTTACATCCGATGCCGAAACCTATCAAATCACGTCCGATTTACCCCAAATTTTGTACACAAGTCATATTCGACATTACGGACCTGCTCCAACTTTCGGAATTAGAATCCGACGCCGATATCAAAAAGTCAAACTCCCGGTCAAACTTCTCAAAAACCTTCAAATTTCTATCTTTAGCCAAATGACTTCAAAATGACCCCCGGACATCCGAATTCACTTCCCATCGCGCTTCCAACTCCAGAATCACCGTACGGAGCTATTCTCAGACTCGGAATCCCAAACGGACCTCTATAACACTGAGATCCCTTCCAACCCAAACTTATGAAATTCTTCTAAAATACTAACTTCCACAATGTACGCCGAAATGCTCTCGGCTTATCCAAAACCTGATCCGGTCATACGCCCAAGTCCAAAATCATCATACTAACCTGCTGGAACCTTCAAATCCTGATTTCGAGGCCGTTTACTCAAATTCTAATCTTAGCCCATTCTTCCAACTTAAGCATTACGAAATGAGAATTTTCCTTCCAATTTGACTCCGAACTTCCTGAAATTCCACACCGACCACACCTATGATTCATAACACCTGGAACGAAGCTGCTCATGACCTCAAACGGCTGAATGACATGCTAGAGCTCAAAACGGCTAGTCGGGTCGTTACATCCTACTGGGAAGTAGGTCGTGATTTTTTCACCTTTTGAGCCAGGTGTTTTCCACGTAAAATTGATGTGTTCTTTAAATTACGCATTTATTATTCCGCAAAATGTAGGAGTTGGAACACATATAAGAACCTTGTCCTTCTATAAACTGCACACGAAAATTTGTCACCACATAAATCACCCCCCTCCCCCCCCCTGTGTGGTATTGACATAGATAAGCATCAATTGGTATCAGAGCGAGTTATCCTTGAAGAGGCTAACACCTTAGGAAAAGATCAAGATGAGTGCACCACCTGGGATTTGAGAAGGACAATCAACTATTAGGCCTTCACTCTTCAATGGCAGTACTACTCCTGGTGGAAGGATAGAATGAGAGATCACATCATTGGTGAAGACTATGAGCTATGGGACATAATCACTATTGGTCCAGTGGCTACCATGAAAAAGAACGCGGAAGGAGTAGATGTGCTAAAGACTAGAGTTGACTGCACTACTAAGGATTTGAGAAAGTGGGAGAAAAATGCTAAGTCCAAGAAGTGGCTTGTGTGTGGACTCGGTCTAGATGAGTATAGCAGAATTCAAAGTTATACCACTGCCAAATAAATTTGGGACACTTTGCAAGTGGCTCATAAAGGAACACCTCAAGTGATGAGGTCAAGAGGAACTCTACTATATTCTCAATATGAGAATATCACCATGAAGGAAGGAGAGACCATCCAAGAGATGTATACAAGGTTCACTACACTGACCAATGAACTCAAGTCTCTTGGAAGGGTCATTCTTGAAGAAGACAAGGTTGAGAAAATTCTGACAAGGGTCTTGCCAGTCTTTTGGGAAAGCAAAATTACAGCCATTCAGGAATCTAAGAACATTGCAACTCTTAAACTGGATGAGCTGATTGGAAATCTCACTTCCTATGAATTTAGAAGGAAGACTATGAAGATGAATGGTCCGAATTCACTTTCCATCGCGCTCCCAAGTCCAGAATCACCATACGGAGCTATTCCCTGACTCGGAATCCCAAATGGACCTCTATAACACTGAGATGCCTTCCAACCCAAACTTATGAAATTCTTCTAAAATACTAACTTCCACATTGTACGCTGAAACGCTCCCGGGTTATTCAAAATCCAATCCGGACATACCCCCAAGACCGAAATCATCATACGAACCTGTTGGTACCTTCAGATCCTGATTTCGAGGTCGTTTACTAAAAATTCTAATCTTAGTCAATTCTTCCAACTTAAGTCTTACGAAATGAGAATTTTCCTTCCAATTTGACTCCGAACTTCCCGAAGTTCAACACCGACCACACCTGCGAGTCATAACACCTGAAACGAAGATGCTCATGACCTCAAATGGCTGAACGACGCACTAGAGCTCAAAATGACCGATCGGATCGTTACACTCTCCCCCACTTAAACCGATGTTCATCCTCGAACGTGCTAAGAACTGCTCTGGAGTTGTCTAAAATCACCGTTTAACATTTCGAGCACCTTCCCGTGCTACCACAACCTAGTCGAGCACAATAGCTTGATCAAATCTTGAGATTTCTTCTTTGTCCATATAATAAGCTCAGAATTCATTCAGACACCTGAAATTTTCTCTAGCCAAGCCTAGTTCCAATATATAAGCACTGCATCAACTAGCACACGATATACCAGATCATAACTCCATACCCTTGCTGAATCGGCACCATGCACCACACAACTCATCATCTGACCACAATGACGCTCCCTGAACCTTAATTGCCAAGGTCCATGAATTTGATGCACCCAATGCAACTCATAACAAATATACATACACCCTGCTATAATGCTGACGATACCACCAATGAAAATATACTCAAATAATAGTTAAAAATTCAGATTATGTAAACTCTCATCTTCGCTCAAGGAATTGACCAAAATACCCTCGGGCCCACGTGCCCGGATTTCGAAATTTCTCGAAGGTAAATTCTACCCATAACTTAGTAACTCAAATATACAATTTGTTACAATTTTCATGGTCAAATTCATGGTAAAAGTCCAAAATTCCAAGTTCTAGGTCTTCCCAAAAAATCCCAAATTTTTATACAAATTTTCCAAGTCTAAATACATGTAAGATCACATATTTAACTCAAAAATAGGAAGAAATCGTTTACCTTGTATTTCTTGGTGAAAATCCCTCCTAGAGCTCTCCAAAATCATCCAAGCTAAATGAAAGAAATGAAAGAAATGGGCCAATATTTGTGTTTAAAACAATATGCCCATGCTTCATCGAGTTGTACCTTGCGCTTATGTTGTGCAGGTTGTACATCCTATTACAAATTTCCTTGTTGAGCACCTTCTGTACAAAAACACCCATAACTCCTTGTAGAAATATCTAAATAACAAACGATTTGAAGATTTAAAAACTAGACTCGACGATCTTTAGTTTGATATCATATAATGAGAGATCACATCATTGATGAAGACTATGAGCTATGGGACATAATCACTAATGGTCCAATATCTACCATGAAAAGGAACGGGGAAGGAGTAGATGTGCCAAAGACTAGAGTTGATTGCACTACTGAGGATTTGAGAAAGTGGGAGAAAAATGCTAAGCCCAAGAAGTGGCTTGTGTGTGGACTCGTTCCAGACGAGTATAGCAGAATTCAAAGTTATACCACTGCCAAAGAAATTTGGGACACTTTGCAAGTGGCTCATGAAGGAACACCTCAAGTGAAGAGGTCAAGAGGAACTCTACTATATTCTCAATATGAGAATTTCACCATGAAGGAAGGAGAGACCATCCAAGAGATGTATACAAGGTTCACAACACTGACCAATGAACTCAAGTCTCTTGGAAGGGTCATTCTTGAAGAAGACAAGGTTGAGAAAATTCTGACAAGGGTCTTGCCAGTCTTTTGGGAAAGCAAAATTACAGCCATTCAGGAATCTAAGAACATTGCAACTCTTAAACTGGATGAGCTGATTGGAAATCTCACTTTCTATGAATTTAGAAGGCAGACTATGAAGATGAATGGTCCCAAGATGGAAAGGAGTCTCGCACTCAGAATCACTGAAGGAGCTGATCTGGAGAAGGATGAAATGACCATGATCACAAAGGACTTCAAGAAGTATCTAATGAGAGGAAAGGGTCCTTCAAGAAGTGGAAGCTACAACAAACCAAGAGTTCCTGAAAAACAAACCAATGAGGGGTGTTACAAGTGTGGCAAGACTGACCACTACATCAAAAACTACCCTCAATGGGAAATTGAATTGAGGAAGGAAAGAGCTAAACGAAGAAAAAGGAAGAAGGAACAAGTTCAACCCAAGAAAAACAAAGGATCAACAAAGGCTATGGTTGCTGCTTGGGGAGAAAGCTCAGATGAAGATTTAGAGGATGAAGATGGAGATGAACAACCATTTATGGCAATTAGAGGATCCGATGAGGAATCTGAGGTGAGTATAATTCATCTAAAAGGAAAGATTAAATATTTGTCTAAAGAAAAACTTTCCGAACTACTCCTGGATTTAATTGACGAATCTGAGAAGATAAACAAAGAAAAGGAATAGTTATCTAAGGATTGTGCTATTTCGAAAGTAAAGTGTAAGAAATTGGAATCCAGAGTTAGTGAGATTGTAAGTGAAAACACTACACTGAAGAACCAGGTTCATACACTTGAAGAGAATGTCCTAGAATTAAAATCTGATAATTTAAACCTAAAGCTAGGAACAAGTAAGAAGATGGTTGAGTCCACACAACTTAATCTAGAGGAAACAATAGGTAATCTTAAAGATGATTTGTGTAGGAAGGATGAGAAGGTAAGAGTGTTGGAGGAGGATCTAGGCAAGGTCAAGCATGAACTAGATAGAACTAGCAAATGGAACAGGTCCTCTGATGCTTTGACATGGCTACATGAACATCATAGTAGCAATAGAAGAGGACTTGGCTTTGGGAATCCTCTACCTAAGTGGGATCCTAAAAGCAAGTAACTAACTCTTCCTGAGAACAAAATTTGTACCCATTGTGGTAAGACTGGTCACTTTAATGAATGTAATGCAAAAGAAAAGGCCAGTCAAAAGAACAAAAGTTTTGTTCGAGGCAAGAATTGGTTACCAAGTTGGGCTAAAAATAATTTAATTCATACTTTTGCTTATAAAAAGGGACATAGAGTAGTTTGGGTTCCTAAGACTAACCCCTGATTTTCTTTTGTAGGTTCAAGTGAAAGGTAGTAGCCAAATACGGTACATGGATAGTGGCTGCTCAAAACACATGACTGGCAACAACGACTAGTTCCTTTATATTGAGGGCCGCAAAGGAGGAAATTTGGAAATGGAAATAAAGGTGAAATCATTGGGGTTGGTAAGGAACAAGATGATGAAGAAATTGGGTGGTCAGAAACTCAGTCCAAACTGAAGCAACACTGGAGGAAGGAACAGGTGGTGGAACAGGTTCATCCATCCCTGGCAACATGACATGGGGAACTGAACAAACTAATTTCCAAACCTCACTAGAACCTATGCCTGATTATGTTCCACAGCAACAAGGCATTGAAGGGACTTCAAGGAGTAACCAGTTGATTGTGAAACCATGCAGATATCTTTACAAAAGCACTGAGTAGAGAGCATTTTGAAAGGAATATGTTAATATTAGGGATGATTAAGATCACCTGATTGAACTATTTTAGAATGTAAATACATGAAGAAAAAAAACAAAAAAATTGGCTAGAAAAGTCTGAAACTTGTGTAAATAATCAGATTAATGATTTCTCAGTCTCATACTGTAAAAAGTATACTCTTATGCCATGTTTTGATATGACTCACTTATCACTAATGAAATTTTTTCTATCTTTGCAAATTAAGGCTTGATCAACAGGATTCTGAAATGATGAACCTGGTTCATCGTGCTGGTTCATCTGAATAGCGAGGTATGTGTTCTACACTCTATCCAATTTGAAATACTAATATTTATATCATGAGAAGAGTCCTATTCAAGCCCAAAATCTTCAAAAGCCTATCCAATTGACTTTGAACCAGTTCCGTTTCAACAAGAACCTCACCAAATTAAAATACCTAGATTCCAGAGAAGCCTTAACCGTCTATTTAAAACATCATACCCTGCCTTACAAAACCATTACCAAATTTTCGATGACGCTTTCAAGTCGGCGATTGAGGAGGAAGAAACTAGGTGTTCCGATTCTGAACAGGTAACTTATGTACCACAACCTTTTTCTGAGGTCATTTTTGAGGTTGCTGAAAACTTACAAAAATAGGTTCATATTAGTTGAGTATGTGGTAGATGTGGAAATGCCTGAGACAAGAAGGAGAGGAGGTAAAAATAAAATAGAAAAAGAAAAGGAGAGTGAGGGAGTACGGAGTAATATCAAGGGAAAAGGGAAAGAAGTGGTTGATTCTTCACCCACCTCTGAATCTGTTAGAATGGATATTTATGGAGCTGAACCAGAGAAGGACGAAAAAAGTAGCAAGAACGCAGGGGGAAGTGGATCAGGAGAAGCCGCTGAAGGACTAATGAATCTTGTAAAGCAAGCAGATGAACCTGGTTCGTCTGTTAATGAAACACTGGCGAATCTACTGAAAAAGATAGGTAACAGTTAGAAACCTAAGAAGAAAAGAACTACTAAAGCTACAACCCATGGCATAGCAAAAGTCAAAAAGAAAAGGAAAGATGCTTCTTCTGAGACTTCTGATATTTCTCTTCCAAGTGGAAGAACTACAATGAGCACTTAAAACCAAGTGAGGACGAGTTGAAGAGAGCTTTCGAGGAGAGTAAGAAGAAAAGATTGAAAAAATGGGAAAGAAAGGGTTGTTGAGCCTATTGATAGGTTGTACACCATATAACTCTTTATATATTACGAGATATGATCTTCTAAAGTCGGCTCCATGCATTAGAAAATTCTGGCAAAACTGCTCCACCAGCCATCTTCAATCGGTCATAACGTTTTCCACAAAACTCCAAATGACAAATGGCTTAATGTTCTGAAAACTAGACTTCAAGATCAACAACTTTGATGTTTTTCAAATTCTTAGATTCCTATATATATGCTTCCAAAGTTAGCTCTTCGATGCATAAATTGATGTCCCAAAACAGATTTGCTGCAGAATTTTCAGCAGCTATTTTTGTCCGAAATCCATTCCATTAACCTTCCGAAATCAACCCGAGGCCCTCGGAACCTTACTAATTATACCAACATGTCCCAAAATATGATACGAACTCGCTCGAGGCCTCAAATCATATCAAACAACGTCAAAATCATGAATCGCACTCCAATTCAAGCTTTATGAACTTTGAAATTTCAAACTTCTACATCCGATGCCGAAACCTATCAAATCACGTCCGATTGACCCCAAATTTTGCACACAAGTCATATTCGACATTACAGACCTTCTCCAACGTTCAGAATTGGAATCCGACCCCGATATCAAAAAGTCAAACTCTCGGTCAAACTTCTTAAAAACCTTCAAATTTCTATCTTTAGCTAAATGACTTTAAAATGACCCCCAGACATCCGAATGCACGTCCGATGGAGCTCCCAACTCCATAATCCCCATACGGATCTATTCCCTGACTCGGAATCCCAAACGAACCTCTATAACACTGAGATGCCTTCCAACCCAAACTTATGAAATTCTTCTTAAATACTAACTTCCACAATGTACACCGAAACGCTCTCGGGTTATCCAAAACCCGATCCGGTCGTACGCCCAAGTCCGAAATCATCATTCAAATCCTGATTTCGAGGCCGTTTACTCAAAATTCTAATCTTAGTCAATTCTTCCAACTTAAGCCTTACGAAATGATAATTTTCCTTCCAATTTGACTCTGAACTTCCTGAAGTTCAACACCGACCACACCTGTGAGTCATAACACCTGAAACGAAGCTGCTCATGACCTCAAACGACTGAACGATGTGCTAGAGCTCAAAACGACCGGTCGGGTCGTTACATCCTACTGGGAAGTAGGTCGTGACTTTTTCACCTTTTGAGCCAGGTGTTTTTCACGTAAAATTGATGTGTTCTTTAAATTATGCATTTATTATTCTGAAAGTTGTAGGAGTTGGAACACATATAAGAACCTTGTCCTTCTATAAACTGCACGCAAAAATTGGTCGGCACACAAATCACCTCCCCCCCCCCCCCTTGTGTGGTATTGACATAGATAAACATCATTTGGTATCAGAGAGAGTTATCATTGAAGAGGCTAATACCTTAGGAAAAGATCAAGATGAGTGCACCACCTGGGAACTGGGAAGGACAACCAACTGTTAGGCCTTCACTCTTCAATGGCCAGTAGTACTCCTGGTGGAAGGATAGAATGAAAGATCACATCATTGGTGAAGACTATGAGCTATGGGACATAATCACTAATGGTCCAATAGCTACCATGAAAAAGAACGGGGAAGGAGTAGATGTGCCAAAGACTAGAGTTGACTGCACTACTGAGGATTTGAGAAAGTGGGAGAAAAATGCTAAGACCAAGAAATGGCTTGTGTGTGGACTCGTTCTAGACGAGTATAGCAGAATTCAAAGTTATACCAGTGCCAAAGAAATTTGGGACACTTTGCAAGTGGCTCATGAAGGAATACCTCAAGTGAATAGGTCAAGAGGAACTCTACTATATTCTCAATATGAGAATTTCACCATGACGGAAGGAGAGACCATCCAAGAGATGTATACAAGGTTCACTACACTGACCAATGAACTCAAGTCTCTTGGAAGGGTCATTCTTGAAAAAGACAAGGTTGAGAAAATTCTGACAAGGGTCTTGCCAGTGTTTTGGCAAAGCAAAATTATAGCCATTCAGGAATCTAAGAACATTGCAACTCTTAAATTGGATGAGCTGATTGGAAATCTCATTTCCTATGAATTTAGAAGGCAGAGTATGAAGATGAATGGTCCCAAGAAGGAAAGGAGTCTGGCACTCAGAATTACTGAAGGAGCTGATCTGGAGGAGGATGAAATGACCATGATCACAAAGGACTTCAAGAAGTATCTAATGAGAGGAAAGGGTCCTTCAAGAAGTGGAAGCTACAACAAACCAAGAGTTCCTGAAGAACAAACCAATGAGGGGTGTTACAAGTGTGGGAAGATTGATCACTACATCAAAAACTACCCTCAATGGGAAATTGAATTGAAGAAGGAAAGAGCTGAACGAAGGAACAAGAATAAGTGACAGGTTCAACCCAAGAAGAACAAAGGATCAACAAAGGCTATGGTTGCTGCCTGAGGAGAAAGCTCAGATGAAGATTGAAAGGATGAAGATGGAGATGAACAAGAATTTATGGCAATTGGAGGATCCGATGAGGACTCTGAGGTAAGTATAATTCATCTAAAAGCAAAGATTAAATATTTGTCTAAAGAAAAACTTTCTGGACTACTCTTTGATTTCATTGACGAATCTGAGAATATAAACAAAGAAAAGGAATAGTTATCTATGGATTGTGCTATTTTGGAAGTAAAGTGTAAGAACTTGGAATCCAGAGTTAGTGAGATTGTAAGTGAAAACACTACACTAAAGAACCGGGTTCATACACTTGAAGAGAATGTCCTAGAATTAAAATCTGAAAATTTAAAACTAAAGCTAGGAACAAGTAAGAAGATGGATGATTCCACACAACTTAATCTAGAGGAAACAATATGTAATATTAAAGATGAGTTATGTAGGAAGGATGAGCAGGTAAGAGTGTTGGAGGAGGATCTAGGAAAGGTCAAGCATGAACTAGATAGAACTAGCAAATGGAACAGGTCCTCTGATGCTTTGACATGGCTACAGGAACATCATAGTAGCAATAGAAGAGGACTTGGCTTTGGGAATCCGCTAACTAAGTGGGATCCTAACATCAAGTACCTAAATCTTCCTGAGAACAAGATTTGTACTCATTGTTGTAAGACTGGTCACTTTAAAAGTGAATGTAATGCAAAAGAAAAGGCTAGTCAAAAGAAAAAAAGTTTTTTTCGAGGGAAGAATTGGTTACCTAGTTGGGCTAAAAAGAATTTAATTTATACTTTTGCTTATAGAAAGGTACATGGAGTAGTTTGGGTTCCTAAGGCTAACCCCTAATTTTCTTTTGTAGGTTCAAGTGAAAGTAGTAGCCAAATATGATACATGGATAGTGGCTGCTCAAAACACATGACTGGCAACAAGGACTAGTTCATTTATATTGAGGACCTTAAAGGAGGAAATGTCTCCTTTGGAAATGGAAACAAAGGTGAAATCATTGGGGTTGGTAAGGAACAAGATGATGAAGAAATTGGGTTGGTCAGACTCAGTCCAAACTGACGCAACACTGGAGGAAGGAACAAGTGATGGAACAGGTTCATCCATCCCTGGCAACGTAACAGGGGGAACTGAACAATCTAATTCCCAAACCTCACTAGAACCTGTGCCTGATCCTGTTCCACAGCAACAAGGAATTGAAGGAACTTCAAGGAGTAACCAGTTGGTTGTGAAACCATGTAGTTATCTTTAAAAGCACTGAGTAGAGAGCATTTTGAAAGGAACATGTTAATATTAGGGATGATTAAGATCACCTGATTGAACCAGCTTAGAATGTAAATACATGAAAAAAAATGAAAACAAAAACATTGGCTAGAAAAGTCTGAAACTGGTGTAAATAATCAGATTAATAATTTCTCAATCTCATACTGTAAAAAGTATACACTTATGCCATGTTTTGATATGACTCACTGATTACTAATGAAATTTTTTCTATCTTTGCAAATTAAGGCTTGATCAACAGGATTCTGAAATGATGAACCTGGTTCATCGTGTTGGTTCATCCGAATAGCGAGGTATGTGTTCTACACTCTGCACAATTTGACTATCCAATTGACTTTGAACCAGTTCCGTTTCAACGAGAACCTCACCAAATTAAAATACCTAGATTCCAGAGAAGCCTTAACCGTCTATTTAAAACATCATCCCCTACCTTACAGAACCATTACCAAATTTCCGATGACTCTTTCAAGTCGGCGATTGAGGGGGAAGAAACTAGGTGTTCCGATTCTGAACAGGTAACTTATGTACCACAACCTTCTTCTGAGGTCGCTGAAAACATAGAAAATAGGTTCATATTGGTTGAGTCTGTGGTAGATGTGGAAATTCATGAGACAAGAAGGAGAGGAGGTAAAACTAAATTAGAAAAAGAAAAGGAGAGTGAGGGAGTACGGAGTAATAAGAAGGGAAAAGGGAAAGAAGTGGTTGATTCTTCACCCACCTCTGAATCTGTTAGAATGGCTATTTATGGAGCTTAACTAGAGAAGGAGGAAGAAAGTAGCAAGAACACAAGGGGAAGTGGATTAGGAGAAGCCACTGAAGGACTAAGGAATCTTGGAAAGCAAGCAGATGAACCCGGTTCTTCTGTTAATGAAACACTGGCAGATCTACTGAAAAAGATAGGTAACAGTTAAAAACCTAAGAAGAAAAGAAGTACTAAAGCTACAACCCCTGGCACGGCAAAAGTCAACAAGAAAAGGAAATATGCTTCTTCTGAGACTTATGATATTTCTCTTCCAAGTGGAAGAACTACAAGGATCAGTTAAAACAAAGTGAGGACGAGTTGAAGAGAGCTTTAGAGGAGAGTAAGAAGAAAAGATTGAAAAAGGGGAAAGAAAAGGTTGTTGAGCCTATTGAGGCTGTTGAAGTGAATGAGATGGACCTGGTCCATCAAAGTGAATAAGTGGCAGAGGTAGAGGTTCATACCCCTAAGCCCAATAAAGCCAAGACTTCCTCAAAGAAGTCTCCATCTGTTTCTAAGTCTGCTGAACCATCTACCCTGGCTAAATGAACCAGGTCTGCAGTTCTTCCTAGCCTTAATTTCTTAGCCTGCCTAGAACTTTCAGTGACCCAGATTCAGAATTTTTGTTTGTTGCTCATGTTTTAACTGTTTTTGTTTCATTTTGTGGATTGAGGAAAAATTATATTCTCTCTATCAATGAAATCTGATGTTTTTTTTGCGCTGATTCAGTATCTCTATTTTTTGATAGTTTGAATTCTTAGTTGATTATTGATGCTTAATCCATGATTGCATATGCAGTTTCCCAAGTGGCCATGAGTAAGTATTAAAAATCTAGGATTCACACAATTGTTTTTGCAACTTTTCGATGATGCCAAAAGGGGGAAGATAGATTGTGATCTGAACATGTGATATTTATAACCTAATGAACTTGGTTCTTTATGATAAATGCTTAATATTCTAATATGTGTCGCTGTTGGACTGAGCTGAAACAAGCCTGAAGCACAAAGTTTGTCATCATCAAAAAGGGGGAATTTTTTGGCCCAAGAAAGGAAATAGTTTTGAAGATTGGCAAAGGAACTCCAAGATGAACCATGTCCATCACAGGTGACATAGACGAGCAGAGTCAAAGGAACATGAGATGCACATGCAGAAGATAATTGTATTCTAGTAAAATTGAGATATTTTCTTATCGAAAAAATTTCAAAAACGAAAATGGAGAAGGACTCCTTATTCAATTAGAACAAAATCTAATATAAAGAAGGATTTAGGAGTGGAGTTTTACTAGAACTCTTTCACCAAGGAAGATTAGCATTAGGAATCTAGTTAATTACTTATCTACTAAATCCTATATATACTGCAGAATGTTCTTATTGTAGAGAGACGCATAAAACAGAAATTTATCAAGAATTGAGTCAGCCAAATTCATGAAAAGATTTTGCAAACAGTTCGAGCTAAATTGGAGAGTGCGAATCTGGGGCTACTTGAACCAGCTAGAAGAACCAGTTCCATCAATTGTCTTTTAGTCTAGTTTATTTGTAATAGGTGATTACAAATTGTACCTTTCATCTTTATCTAGAAGCAATTGTAACAGGTACTGAGTGTTCAAGTTATAGTTTACTTGAAGTTTGTCGTAAATAGATAGCGGCTAGTTTGTCACAAAGGGTTAGAGTTAATCCTTAGGTTTACAAAAGAGTTTATTTTGTAAATGTTGTTTGGCTTATTGATTTAGTGAAGAGTTTGGGAAAATCCTACTGGGAAGTAGGTCGTGATTTTTTCACCTTTTGAGTCAGGTGTTTTCCACGTAAAATTGATGTGTTCTTTAAATTCCGCATTTATTATTCCGCAAACTGTAGGAGTTGGAACACATAGAAGAACCTGGTCCTTCTATAACTACTGCACGTGAAAATTAGTCACCATACAAATCACCCCCCCCCCCCNGGACAGGGGCCCAGTCTGAATCACAATAGGCATACAATGTATCAATAGGTCCAACCCCAAGCAGAATATCAAGGCCTGGTGCTCCCTTTATATATCTCACCACTCGCAAAGCTGCATCCTAATGAGATTGCTTTGGTTGTTGCATGAACTGACTGAGTACCTATACTACAAAACTCAAGTCTGGTCTAGTGATGGTCAAGTAAAGTAATTTAGCAATAAACTTTTGATAGCTTCGTATTTCCTCGAGTTCTTCATCTCCATTTACCCCTACACACTTGTCATATTCAATAGTGGGCAGCTTCTGATTGAGCTCTATTGGAGTGGAGATGGATTTAGCTCCTGCAAGCCCAATTTCTGATATCAACTGAAGTGCATATTTCCTTTGTGTGAGTAGAATCCCCTCTTTAATCTTAAAACCTCAATACCAATGAAGTATCTTAGCTCCCCTAAATCCTTAACTTTAAAAGAATTTTGTAATGTCTGCTTGACTTCTATTTTTAGCTCCGCACTTCTCCCAGTGATAAGTAAGTCATCCACATATACTAAGATAACAAAAATGTCTGATGTTGTGCTCTTACTGAAGAATGAACTATCATAAGGACTCTGATGATATCCTTCCTTCACCAAAGCCTCAGTCAACTTGATATTACATTGCCTCGAAGCCTGTTTAAGGCCATATAGTGATTTAAGTAGTTTGCATGGTTTATACTCCCCTTGTCCCTGGAAACCCTGTGGCAGTTCCATGTAGACATATTCATAGAGATCTCGTTGCAAGAAAGAATTATTTACATCCATTTGAAATAGGTCCCATCCTCTTGAAGCTGATATGTTAATGACTGTTCTGACAGTAACCATTTTGGCTACAGGAGAAAAAGTCTCATGATAGTCCAGTGTCTGAGTGTTTGATGTTGCTCTTGCTTCCATAGCTGGTGGTTGGACAACTTAAACTTGATCAACTGTTGTGGAGGCGTTTGATTCCTTAGTGGTGGCATGTACCTCATTAGAAGAACTCTGCAGTAATTGTTGAGGTAGAGAATCATTTGGTATAGTAGGCTCACACAGAAATATATCTTCAGTGATATGAGTTTCTTCCTTAAAAGGAAACACTTGTTCTCTGAATGAAACATCTCTACTGATGAACACTTTTCTGGCATCTAAATCAAATAGTATGTACCCCCCCTTCTCTGTTTCTAAGTACCTTATAAGGACTGACTTCCTTTCTCTTGGTGTGAACTTGTCACCACCTTGAAAGTTACTTGCAAAACACAAACAACCAAACACCCTTAAGTGTTTTATCTTTGATGGTTTGTTATGCAGCATTTCATATGGACATTTCCTTTGCAGTACTCTTGTGGGGATTTTGTTAATTAAGTATGCTTTTGTCCTCACACAGTCACCCCAGAATCTCATGGGCACTAAGCTTTGGAACATTAGTGTCCTTGCAACTTCTAGGATATGTCTGTGTTTCCTCTCCTGATGTTCTAAAACGTCAATACCACACAAGAGGGGAAGGTTGATTTGTGTGGTGTCCTATTTTCACGTGCACTAGTTATAAAAGGACCAGGTTCTTCTATGTGTTCCAACCTATACTATTTGTGGAATAATAAATACAGAAAATAAAGAACATCAGGATTTTACGTGGAAAACACATGGCTCAAAAAGTGAAAACCACGACCTACTGTCCATTAGGAATTCCCAAACACTCCACTAAAATCACTGAGCCAAAATATCATTTACAAAAACTCTTTGTAAACCTAGGATTAACTCTAATCCCTTTAAGGCAAACTAGCCTCTAGCTATTTGCGACAAACTCCAAGTTAGCTATAACTTGAACACTCAGTACCGATTACAAATGCTTCTAGATAAAGCTAAAAAGGTACAAATTGAAATCCCTACTACAAGTAAACTATACTAAAAGACAACAGTTGGAGCTGGTTCTTCTAGCTGTTCCAAGTAGCTTCAGAGTCGCACACTTAAATCTCACACGAACTAGTTGCAAAATTGCCTTGCTATTTTTTCTCTCGATTCTTCTTTTGCTTTGACTTTTTGTGTGTCCCCGTACAGTAAGAACAATCTTCAATATGTATAATTAGTAGACGAGAGATTTACTAGAGTTCTAATGCTATTCTTCCTTGGTGAAAGAGTTCTAGTTAATCTCAACTCCTCGAATCCTTCCTTATATTTGATTCTGTTCTTACTGAATAAGGAGTCCTTCTCCTTATTATCTTCCAATCTTTTCAATAAGGAGATATATCTTTAATTCGCATATTTTGTTTATCTACTGCATGTTCACCTCACGTGCCTTTAACTCTGCATGTGACTATGTCGCCAACGATGGACCTTGTTCAACTTTAAGTTCCGTTGTCAATCTTCAAAACCATTCAATTTCTTGGGCCAACAAATTCGCCCTTTTTGATGATTACAAACTCTGTGCTTAGGCCTGTAACCAACTTAATCCAACCTTAACACATTTTAGAGTATTGAGCATTTATCATAAAAGAACCAGGTTCATTAGGTTATAAATATCACATGTTCAGAATAGTATATGACCATATGACCATTTTTCCCCCTTTTGGCATCATCAAAAAGTTGCAATTCTTAGAAAGTCTCAGATATTTAAGAATTACTCATGTCCACTGGGGCAACTGCAAGTGCAATCATGGATTAATTATCAATAGGAAACCAAGAATGCAAATTATCAAAAAAATAAAACAAGATTAAGAGCAAAAACAGCAAAATTCATTGATAGAAGCATTGTTCAACCACAATCCACAAGAAGAAACAAAACAGTTAACATCATGAGCAAAAGAAACAAGAAAAAGCCCTAATCTGGGTCACTGAAAGTCGAAGACAGGCTGGACTACTAAGGATGGGAAGAGGTGGAGGTTGGGTTTTCAGCTTGGAGAAGAGATAGCATATCATTAAGAATCCCCTCATTCTTCTCATTTTCTTTGGCAAGCTCAGTTCTGAGAGAATCTCTCTCATGTTCAACCTCAGCCAGGCGATTCTTCAGCCTAAGAATTTATGCATCCTTAGCCCCACCCTCTTGCACAAGTTCTCTAACTTTTCTATTCACCGGAGTCTTCCTGGATGAACCAGGTTCATTTTCAGGAACATTGACAGCATAGTCGCAGTCTAGAAGAGTGTTTTTTCCATAGTGATCCTTGACTGTAGCCATTTCTTCCTTTTTTAGAGGCACCTTATAGTGAGCAAGTGCAGTTGTGAGGATGAAGCCATAAGTAATGGCATGAGCCTTGGAACCGTTTACCACCTGCCCAAGAGCTGGATGATGAAGTAAGGCCAGTTGATCTGCTTTCCACTGTCTAGGCACTCCATGAGAACTAAGTCCATGTAATTTGCTATGTTCCTTGTCTCCTGCCTTGGCAGTACACACTTGTTAATGAACTCAAACACCACCTTGTGAAGAGGCGTTATTTCACTTTTGTAGACCACCCTTGGTTCAACCTCCTCTTAATTGTTACAGAATCTTCTGGTGATTTGTAAAGCAGTGGGAAGAGCATCCAAGCCGGGCCATCTCTGCCTGGTTTAATCATCATATCCTTCAGACGGTATCCCAAGCACTTCTCCCAATTCTATGGCATCAAATGAAATTTTTGTCCCCTTCACTTGGCTAGAGACATTACCGTCCTTGACTACAGAATTGGCCATGAACTCGACTATCTCACTTCTGACCAACCTCCTATCTAGCTAAAGGACCATGTCCTTCCAGCCCTGCAACTCCAGCTTATCCATCAGATAGACCATTCTAGATTCCTCCAAATCTTTCAGCAATCTCCCCTTCAAAATGGTGCGCTTCCCAAACTTAGTCAAATTGTCCTTCTCTCTAGCAGTCTCGTCCTCGGCATTGGATAGAGCTACAAAATTGTGTTTTTAGTGTGCCAAGACACAAGGCATGAGCCCAGAAAATGTATCATACCTGAGGTGATCTTTCTATCCACTAGAAAACATGCATAATCAGCATCAGCATATCCCACAAGATTAAAGTTAGTACCTTTTGGATACCAAATACATAGATCAGTGGTGCCTTTTAAGTATCTCAAGATTCTCTTTACTGTAGTTAGGTGGGATTCTTTTGGATTTACCTGAAATCTTGCACAAAGTCCTACACTAAAAATAATGCCAGGTCTACTAGCAGTGAAATACAGCAATGAACCAATCATTCCCCTATACAGCTTTTGATCAAAAGATGAACCAGGTTCATCTACATCTAGTTTAGTGGTTGTTGCAATAGGAGTGTCAATTTCTTTGCAATCTTCCATTTTAAACCTTTGAAGAAACTCGTTCACATACTTTTGCTGATGGATCATAGTTCCATTTTAATTTTATTTAATTGGTAAGCCTAAAAAGAAATTAAGCTCACCCATCATGCTCATTTCAAATTCACTCCTCATTAATTTGGCAAATTCTTTACTTAGCTTTTCAGTGGTTGCTCCAAAGATTATGCCATCTACATATATCTGAACTACCAAGAGATCTTTACCTTTTTCCTTTAAGAATAAAGCACTATCAACTTTACCTCTCTTGTAGTCATGCTCAAGCAAGAATTTTGATAACATTTCATACCATGCTCTGGGAGCTTGCTTGAGACCATATAGTGTTTTGTCAAGTTTGTACACGTGATCAGGATTCTCCTTGTTCTCAAACCCCGAAGGTTTCTTGACGAACACCTTTTCCTTTAGATAGCCATTTAGGAAGGCACTCTTGACATCCATCTGGTGAAGGGTGAATTCCATGTAAGCAGCAAAGGCTATGAGGAGTCTTATTTCGTCCAGCCTTGCCACTGGAGCTAAGGTTTCATCATAGTCTATGCCTTCCTCCTGAATGTATCCTTGAACCACCAATATTGCCTTGTTTCTTGTAACTGTTCCATATTCATCAAGTTTGTTTCTGAAGACCCATTTTGTGCAAATTAATGATCTATCCAAGGGTCTTGGTACTAGATGTCAAACTTGACTTCTTTCAAATTGGTTGAGTTCATCTTGCATTGCATTCACCCAGTCTGCATCCTGAAAAGCCTCAGCAAAATTTTTAGGTTCAATAAGGGATAGGAAAGCATCAAAAGCACACAAATTCTTCAAAGAGGATCTGGTTTTGATTCTAGAGGTGGATCAGTGATAATGTTCTCAATAGGGTGAGAACTTTGATATCTGTATGGTTTCACAACCAACTGGTTACTCCTTGAATTTCCTTCAGTGTTTTGTTGTTGTTGAACAGGATTAGGTCCAGGTTCCAATGAGGTTTGGATATTAATTTGCAATTCCCCTTGTCATGTTGCCAGGGAGGGATGAACCTGTTCCATCACCTGTTCCTTCCTCCAGTGTTGCATCAGTTTGGACTGAGTTTCTGACCAGCCCAAATTCTTTATCCTCTTGTTCCTGTCTTCAAAAAGAATGTTAGTTTCATCAAAAACTATATGCACACTTTCTTCAACACACATAGTTCTTTTGTTATAGAATTTATAAGCCTTACTATGTGAATAATATCCCAAGAATACTCCCTCATCACTTCTGGGATCAAACTTACCTAGGGAGTCTTTACCATTGTTGTGCACAAAACACTTGCAAACAAAAGCCCTAAGGTGGGATATATTGGATTTATACCTTTAAGTAACTCATAGGGAGTCTTCTCTACAAGTGGTCTAGTCATGCAACTGTTTATGATATAGCATGCAGTATTAATAGCTTCTGCCCAGAAGCAATGAGGTAGTTTACTAGAAAGAAGCATAGTCCTAGCCATATCTTGAAGTATCCTATTCTTTCTTTCAACTACTCCATTTTGTTGTGGAGTTATAGGAGCAGAAAAGTTGTGATCTATGCCATGCTCATCACAAAATTCAGCAAATTTAGCATTTTAAAATTCAGTTCCATGATTAGACCTAATTGATGCAAGTTGATTTCCTAATTGTTTTTTATAACAAAGGAAGTAAATATGTCGAATGCCTCATCTTTAGATGTTAGAAATAATGTCCAGGTAAATCTAATAGTCATCAACAAGCACCATTACATATCTCTTACCACATCTGCTTAAGGTTCTCATAGAACCATAGAGATCTATATGGACCAGTTCCATCGATCTGGTGGTACTTACCACTTTCTTGCTTTTAAAAAAGGATCTTACCTGCTTCCCCCTTACACAAGCCTCCCAGACTTTGTCTTCCTTGAACTTAATGTTAGGAAGACCTATCACTAAGTCCTTGGAGACTAGTTTGTTATGTTGACTCAGACTTGCATGTCCAAGTCTCTTATGCCAAAGGAGGGGATCACTGTCAAGCACACTTAAGCATGTTAATTCATTTTCTGAAAGTGTAGACAGATCTATGATATATATATTGTTCACTCTTTTTTCCTGCAAAACAATCTTGTCAGTGATAAGATTTATTACAAAACATTTTGTAGAAGTGAATGCTACCAAGTTACCTCTGTAACACAGTTGTGACACACTGATTAGGCTATATTTCAAGCCATCTATTAGGTAGACATTCTCAATGGAACGAGTGTCATCCTTACCTACCTTACCAACCCCAATGATTTCACCTTTCTTTCCATTTCCAAAGGAGACATTTCCTCCTTTGAGGTCCTCAAGTGATAGGAACTGGTCCTTGTTATCGGTCATGTGTTTTGAGCAGCCACTATCCATGTACCATATTTGGATACTTCCTTTCACTTGAACCTACAAAAGAAAATCAGGAGTTAGTCTTAGGAGCCCAAACTAGTTTGAGTCCCTTTCTATAAGCAAAAGGATGAATTAAATTCTTTTTAGACCAATTTTGTAACCACTTCTTCCCTCGAACAAAACTTTTATTCTTTTGACTGGCCTGCTCTTTTACATTGCATTCACTTTTGTAGTGACCATTCTTACCACAGTGGGTACAGATTTCGTTCTCAGGAAAGGTGAGGTACTTGCTTTTATGATCCCATTTAGGCAGCTGATTCCCGAAGCCAAGTCCTCTCTTATTGCTACTACGATGTTCTTGTATCCATGTCAAAGCATCGGAGGATATGTTCCATTTACAAGTTATGTCTAGTTCATGCTTGAACTCACCAAGTTCCTCCTTCAACATTCTTATCTGTTCATCCTTCCTATACAATTCATCTTTTTGTTTACCTACATTTTCTTCTAAGGTGAGTTGAGAGTTGTTAGCTATCTTCTTACTGGTTCCTAGTTTCAGTTTTAGATTTTTCAGATTTTAACTCTAGGACATTGGTCTCAAGTGGATGAACCTGGCTCTTTAGAGCAATTTTTTCACTTACAGTCTCACATACTCTGAGTTCCAACTTTTTACATTTTGCGTTTAAAATTACACACTCCTTAGAAAACTGTTCCTTTTCCTTATTAATTACTTCAGATTCATCAATAAAGTCTAGCAGTAATTCAGAGAGTTTTTCTTTAACAGGAATTTAATCTTGTCTTTGAGATGGAATATACTTAACTCAGATTCCTCATCTGATTCACCAATTTCCATAAGTGCTTGTTCATCTTCATCTTCATCATCTGACTCCTCATCTAAACTTTCTCCCCAAGCAGCGACCATAGCCTTTGTTGATGCTTTGTTTTTCTTGGGATGAACATGTTCCTTCTTTTGGTTCCTTCGTTCATACCTCACCTTTTTCCATTCGACTTCCCACTGAGGGCAGTTCTTGATGTGATGATCAGTCTTCCCACATTTGTAGCAGCCCTCATTAGTTGATTTTTCCGGTACCCTTTCTTTGTTGTAGTTTCCACCTCTTGCGGAGTCCTTTTCTCTCATAAGATATTTCTTTAAATCCTTGGTGATCATAGCCACTTCATATTCTTCCAGATCTTCTCCTTCAGTGATTCTCAATGCCAGACTCATTTCCTTCTTGGGAACATCCATCTTTATTGTCTGCCTTCTAAGTTCATAGGCAGTAAGATTTCCAATTAGCTCATCCAGTTTGAGAATTGCAATGTTCTTGGATTCTTGAATTGCAGTGATCTTGCTCTCCCAATATACTGGAAGAACCCTTGTCAAAATCTTCTCAACCTTGTCTTCCTCAAGAAGAGTCCTTCCAAGAGATTTCAGTTCATTAGTCAATGTAGTGAACCTAGTGTACATCTATTGAATGGTCTCTCCTTCCTTCATATAGAAATTCTCATTTTGAGAATATAGTAAAGTACCTCTGGATCTCTTCACTTGAGCATTTCCTTCATAAGCCACTTGCAAAGTGTTCAAAATTTCTTTGGCAACAGTGCAGCTTTGAATTTTGTTGTACTCATCTGGACCAAGTCAACACACAAGACACTTCTTGGCCTTAGCATTCTTCTCCCACTTTCTCAAATCCTCAGCAGTGCAGTCAGCTCTTGTCTTTGGCACGTCTACTCCTTCAGCATTCTTATTCATGGTGGCCATAGGACCATCAGTAATTATGTCTCATAGCTCATAGTCTTCACCAATTATATGATCTCTCATCTTGTTCTTCCACCAAGAGTAGTATTGTCCATTGAAGAGTGGAGGCCTAGAGCTTCATTGTCCTTCCTAGTTCCCAGGTGGTGCACTCATCTTGATATTTTCCTAAGGTATTAGCCTCTTCAAGGATAACCCGCTCTGATACCAATTGATGTTCTAAAATGTCAATACCACACAGCAGGGGGGGTGATTTGTGTGGTGTCTGATTTTTGCGTGCACTAGTTATAGAAGGACCAAGTTCTTCTATGTGTTCCAACCTATACTGTTTACGGAATAATAAATACGTAAAATAAAGAACACAAGGATTTTACATGGAAAAAACCTAGCTCAAAAGGTGAAAACCCACGACCTGCTTTCCAGTATGATTTTCCCAAACACTCCACTAAAATCACTGAGTCAAAACAACATTTACAAAAACTCTTTGTAAACTAGCCTCTTGCTATTTGCGACAAACTCCAAGTTAACTATAACTTGAACACTCAGTACCTATTACAAATGCTTCTAGATAAAGCTAAAAAGGTACAAATCGAAATCCCTACTACAAGTAAACTAGACTAAAAGACAATAGTTGGAACTGGTTCTTCTAGCTGTTCCAAGTAGCTTCAGAGTCGCACACTTAAATCTCACACGAACTGCTTACAAAATTAGCAAGGCAATTTTGCTCTCAATTCTTGTTTTGCTTCTGCTTTTTGTGCGTCCCTGTACAATAAGAACAATCTGCAATATATAGGATTAGTACATGAGAGATTTACTAGATTTCCAATACTACTATTCCTTGGTGAAAGAGTTCTAGTTAATCTCAACTCCTCAAATCTTCCTTATCTTTGATTTTGTTCTTACTGAATAAGGAGTCCTTCTCCTTATTATCTTGCAATCTTTTCGATCAGGAGATATCTCTTTAATTCGCATATTTTGTTTATCTCCTGCATGTGCACCTCACATGCCTTTAACTCTGCATGTGACTATGTCGCCAACGATGGACCTGGTTCAACTTTAAGTTTCTTTGTCAATCTTCAAAATCATTCAATTTCTTGGGCCAACATCTCCACTATGCCATTTTGTTGAGGTGTATATGGACAACTACTCTGATGTATGATTCCTTGTAAGGAAATTATACATGTCATGTTAGTAGAGCATTCTGGTGTTGCTGGTTTTGACAAGAGTTTAACAAGTTGCTTATATTGTTCTTCTGTGAAGAATTGCCCATTCCCCTTCACTTGAACAGTTGCTGCCTTGTTTTCCTCATTGCTTATATTCACATGGTTGGTATAGACCTTTCCTCCTCCGGTATGATTTCTTCTTTTACTCTTGAAATCAACTGGGTAGCCAATTATCTTAAAACAATCTCCCTTAAGGTGACCTTTGTATCCACAATGCTCACAAATGATTCCTGGCCTTTTACCTATAAAACTTGGGCCCTTTCCTGCTAGCATAATGAGTGGTTCCTTATGTGTATCAATTACTCCTAAGGTTCATTGACTTTCTTCTTGATTAACTATCGCATAAGCTTCATTAATAATCATAACATGCCTTTTTTCCAGTACATTACTCCTTATGTTACTATAGGTCTCATTTAATCCCATAAGAAACTGCAGTAAATGTTGTGACCTTAAATGTTCAACTGAAGGTCTAGCCTCCTCACAATCACATGAAGATAGAGGCACTAACACATCTAATTCGTCCCACGGGTCCTTCATTTTAGAAAAATATGAAGTTACAGAGTCAGTACTTTGATCTATCAAACCTTTCCTGGAAATCACTCCAGACTTTTCTCGCATTTGAAGCATAGACAATGCATGGCATCAATTCACTCGATAGAGTGCTTCCGATCCACGAAAAAATGATCGCATTTCATTTTTCCCATTGTTGTGCCAATTCTCCTCTATACGTGCTTTTTACACAGGTTCCGTCTACAAACCCTAGTTTACTCTTTCCCCGGAGTGCCAATTTCATCGCCCTAGTCCACATTGCGTAATTCTCGGGCCCTGTGAGCTTGAGCGATTTTAGGACTAGTCCAGGAGCATTTGAAGGTTACAAAAAAAAGCGGATGATTATGATCTAGAGAAGCAACTTCATTTTCGGCAATGGCTGAACAGATCGGAGCTCCGTCGAGCTTCAGTCAAGCGTTTTCTCAGCTAGCAAAAATTACAAAAAACTAATTATTTGTTCACTTTATATATCTTGGAAAACAAATTAAAATTAAAGGGGAATATTACCTTGTCCAACTGCTATTTTTGCATTTGAGATTTGGCCATTTCTTTGCAAAAAATATTTTGTTTCTGTAATATTTCAAGTTCTTTCTCAGCTTCTTCAATTGCTAACCTCAGTTTTCTTTCAATAGAAAAGCAACCATACACAGGGTTTTCTTTCCTAATTTTTGCCTCTAAAATTATGTTTTCTGCCATTATTCCTTTTTGCTCATCGTCAACAGAATTAAGCATATTTATGATGTTTCTTACGCCGAAAAGTCGTAAAACATTTTGGAAATCTTCAGTTCTATTGGAAGAAAAATATGGAGCTAATTGGCAATTTGCATCACATTTTTTCCTTAGGTGGGTACAGGCTGCACATTTTTCAGTAGGTATGAGAGGATTTGCATTCTCCATTTTTTTAACTTGGGAATTAACCCTAAATACTCAATTAAAAGAAGATATATAAAAAAAGTTTTCCTCCCTGTTTTCTTGTTAATATAAGAATGGAGAAGAAGTGAGTTGATTAAACACAATGCAATATAAGAAATATATATAGGAAGATATAATGATTTTACCGTTTTAATTACAGAATTAGATTACATCTAAGATAACATGATTTGACTCTCACTTAAATACATTTAATGACCTTAGATTTTGTTCTCTAAAAATAAGTGATATACTTAATTTCCTTTGGTAGAAAATCCTTCATATTAATTTTTAATAAATATGTTCATATTTGCGTTACATTTAAAATTGAATTAAATTACGTATACAGAGTACATTAAAATTTTTCTATAACAACTTCATTTATTTTTATATTTTTCGTCTTTTATAGTAAATAGATGTTATAGTACACCTATAACATTATATGACATTTAAATATTATTTGGCAGTTATAGAAAAAAAATATCTATAAATTAACTTTTTTCTTTTTTAATATTTTACATATACAATATAAAAAAAATATATCTTATTTTGACACAATGCTATCTTTACTTCTAAAGAAATAGCTTGTTGTTTAGACTCCATATATATGACATGAATTATTCTCATCAAGAAATCAAAATGCCTTAGATAAAAATTTTAATACGCCACAAGAAACAGGGGCGGAGCTAGCATACGAGATAGGGGTTCGGTCGAACCCAGTAGTTTTGGTCCAAACCATATGTTTGTCTTAAGAAGTCCATTAAATATGAATAAATTATCAATTTAGAACCCAGTAACCTGAACATACTAATATCCTGAATACATATAACCTTCACATTCCGACTCCACCTCTGACAAGAAATATTGAGTCCAATAAAAGACTCAAATTTTAGTGAGTATTTCTTAAAATCCTAAACTTACGCACGATGGGAATAGAAAAGATATGTGCAGATTTTTAAATATTAAGCATTATGTACGACGAAAACTTTTGTGCAATGGAATGGATTGATAGCATACTTGCATATATTTTTATGAAATTAAATAAAATCTTTAACTATGGAAGTCTGTATTAGCAAAATATTATTATCATAAGTGGTGCATAACGTTTTCAAGATATTGTGCCAAACGTTTTAGACTTATTACCGTTAATCTTAGAAATTTTACATTGTTGTTATAGAAGCATAATCTTACAAAGAGCGTATTGTTATAAAGATGAATGTTGATTATTATATATAAACACCGCTATAGAGAGGTAAAATATTACATAAAAAATCAATTCCGTAAACAACTTGGCTTTTTATATAAGTGACGTTATATATGGATGTTGTTATAGAGATGTCTGACTTTATATAGTTGAACAGAATAAAATAAAATGTTTAATCGGTAATATTATTTACTATTTGGTCTAAAACAAAGAAATAGTAAAATGGGAAAAAAGTTTCAAAGGTTTACGATTTCTTAATAAACATGAAATTTAAATTATAGTAATATATATATTTGAACATGGTAAAATTTCTTCAATTTTAGTTAATGTAGATATTTCTATTTCATATTACAACTTAATTTATCAAGTTTCCAAATAACATAGTCTAATTAACTTTGTTGGTAAAATCCTTTTATGATGATAGATTTGATCAAATACATCAAGAATGAGATCCGACCCTGAAACTAGCAAATCAAATACTTCTCTAGGCTTCTGCGTATTACATTATTAACAACATCATTGCTCGACATCGATATGAAGGGCAGAGCTAGCATTATGGCTCGGTGTTCGATGAATTCAGTAGTTTTGATTCAATTCTTGTATTAGTGTTGAAAAATTCATTAATTAATTATAAATTAATAATTTAGAATTCAGTAACTTAAAAGACTTGGAATAATCAACCCATAAGATTGAAGATCTAGCCCCGCCTCTGGATAAGTTATATTATTAGAGTAGTTGATCCTCAATAATGATATTCTTAGGTAATTGTTAAATTTTAACCATTTCCGTGACACTTTTTCTGTCAATTTTTTTAAAACATATTCCTACAATTGGATAGGAATCACTATGCTTCATTCAACTTGGAAGACCAAGTTGGTGCTATTTTCTTTCTTGAATTTACTTTGACTTTTTAAATTTTTCATAACTCCATGCGTGCTTTTTAGTAGGAACTGTTGTTTTTCATTATTTTCCTGCAGTATAATGTCTATCGTTGACTATTTCATGGGGATAAAATCAAATTATATGAGTTATAACTACTCGTACAGTTATTTATGAAGTAAAACCATAGCATTAATACGTTTTCATTTTACGGCAAAACTCTACAACTACAACTCTGCGAACATTATCTATGGCTTCGTAGGCTTTCTAAGCTTATGGTCCTTTCTTTTCTTTTATTGTTGATTTTGGGTCTGTGATGCAGGGTAACAGGGAGATCGACGGGGATATCGCACATTGTATTGGAGCGAGATAGATGAAATGGAGGCTTGCTTTTGGTGTTTTGTCACTAATAAGACGGATCCTGTCCGAAAATACTAAAGTAAATTCCATAAAATTAATTTACTGTTCTTCTTCCATGTATAGTTGAATATTTTACAATTCAGAAAGTTAATGAACAACATTTTAATTAAATCATAATATCTAGCACATTGAAAATTCAAAAACTAGCATAGATCTGATTACAAATTCGACAAAACTCAGAAACTTTATATCGATCAGACCGTCTAACTATATTAAAAATCCACTTAATAGTATAAATAGTTTATCCAGATAACATGATATGGGAAGATATAATGATTTTACCGTTTTAATTATAGAATTAGATTACATCTAAGATAACATGATTTGACTCTTAGTTAAATACATTTAATAACCTTAGATTTTGTTCTCTAAAAATGACAGATATACTTAATTTTCTTTGGTAGCAACTCCTTCATATTACTTGTTAATATATAATCATATTTGCGTTACATTTAAAATTGAATTAAATTACGTATATAGAGTATATTCAATTTTTTTTATAACAACTTTATTTGTTTTTATATTTTTCGTCTTTTATAGTAAATAGATGTTATAGTACACCTATAACATTATATGACATTTAAATATTATTTGGTTGTTATAGAAAAAAAAATCTATAAATTATCTTTTTTTCTTTTTTAATATTTTACATATAGAATATAAAAAAAAAACTTATTTTGACACAATGCTATCTTTACTTCTAAAGAAGTAGCTTGATGTTTAGACTCCATTTATATGACATGAATTATTCTCATCAAGAAATCAAAATGCCTTACATAAAAATTTTAATACGCCACAAGAAACAGGGGCGGAGCTAGCATGCAAGATATGAGTTCGGTCGAACTCAGTAGTTTTGATCCAAATTATGTGTTTGTTTTAAGAAATCCATTAAATATGAATAAATTATCAATTTAGAGCCTAGTAACTTAAACATACTAATATCCTGAATAAATAAATTTCACATCCCAGCTCCGCCTCTGACAAGCAATATTGAGTGCAATAAAAGACTCAAATTTTAGCAAGTATTTCCTAAAATCTTAAACTTACGCACGATGGGAACAGAAAAGATATGTGCAGATTTTTAAATATTAAGCATTATGTACGACGAAAACTTTTGTGCAATGGAATGACTTGAAAGCATACTTGTTGTTATAGAGAGGTAAAATATTAATTATGGAAGTTTGTATTAGCAAAATATTATTATCATAAATGGTGCATAAAAACCCTTTTGTATTTATTACCGTTAATCTTAGAGATTTTACATTGTTGTTATAGAAGGATAATCTTACAAAGAGCATGTTGTTATAAAGATGGATATTTATTATTATAGATAAACACTGTTATAGAGAGGTAAAATATTACATAAAAAATCGATTTCGTAAATAACTTGGCTTTTTATATAAGTGACGTTATATATGGATGTTGTTATAGAGATGTCTGACTGTATATAGTTGAAAAGAATAAAATAAAATATTTAATCGGTAATATTATTTACTATTCGGTCTGAAACAAAGAAATAGTAAAATGGGAAAAAAGTTTCAAAGGTTTACGATTTCTTAATAAACATGAAATTTAAATTATAGTAATATTTATAATTGAATATGGTAAAATTTCTTCAATTTCACTTAATGTAGATATTTCTATTTTATATTACAACTTAATTTATCAAGTTTCCAAATAACATAGTCTAATTAACTTTGTTGGTCAAATCCTTTTATGATGATAGATTTGATCAAATACATCAAGAATGAGATCCGACCCTGAAACTAGCAAATCAAATACTTCTCTAGGCTTCTGCATATTACATTATTAACAACATCATTGCTAGACATCTATATAATAAGTTCAGGGATGGAGCCAGTATTGTGGCTCCGAGTTTGGTGAACTCAGTAGCTTTAATTAGTTCAATTCTTGTATTAGTCTTGAAAAATTTATTAATTAGTTATAAATTAATAATTTAGAATCCAGTAACATAAAAGACTTAGAATAATGATCCCATAAGATTGAAAATCTAGCCCCGCCTCTGAATAAGTTATATTATTAGAGTAGTTGATCCTCAATAATGATATTCTTAGGTAATTGTTAAATTTTAACCATTTCCGTGACACTTTTTCTGTCAATTTTTTTAAAACATATTCCTACAATTGTAAATTTGAGATTGGATAGGAATCACTATGCTTCATTCAACTTGGAAGACCAAGTTGGTGCTATTTTCTTTCTTGAATTTACTTTGACTTCTAAATTTTTCATAACTCCATGCGTGGTTTTTAGTAGGAACTGTTGTTTTTCATTATTTTCCTGCAGTATAATGTCTATCGTTGACTATTTCATGGGGATACAATCAAATTATATGAGTTATAACTATTCGTAGAGTTATTTGTGAAGTAAAACCATGACATTAATACCTTTTCATTTTACGGCAAAACTCTACAACTACAACTTTGCGAACTTTATCTATGGCTTCGTAGGCTTTCTAAGCTTACGTTCCTTTCTTTTCTTTTATTGTTGATTTTGGGTCTGTGATAGAGGGTAAGAGGGAGATCGACGAAGATGTCGCACATCGTATTAGGATGAGATGGATAAAATGGAGGCTTGCTTTTGGTGTTTTGTATGATAAGAATGTGCCAACTGTACTTAAGGGCAAGTTCTATAAATTGGTAGTTAGACCGGCAATATTGTATGGAACTGAGTGTTCGTCAGTCAAGAAATTAAATCTCATTAAAAGTAGCGGAAATAGGGATGTTGATTGATGTTTAGGCGTACTAGGAAAGACAAGAGTAAGAATGAATATATTGGGGACAAGGTGGGCGTGGCTCCTGTGGAAGATAAGTTGCGGAAATCGAGGTTAAGATGGTTCAGACATGTGAAGAGGAGAGATTCTGATGCCCTGGTTAGGAGATGTAAGAGGTTGAGGAGGGGTAGAGGGAGGCCTAAGAAGTACTGGTATAACAGATGATTAGACAGGACATGACTCTGATTCTGCTTACCGAGGACATGACCCTCAATAGGAGGGTGTGAAAGTCGAAGATAGGGTTGTGGGTTGA
>ML414934.1:1079-13789 GCA_005239525.1 Nicotiana knightiana
CCTTTATTCCTTTTATCTGCTCTTGGGGATCTAGGTTTGAAAGATGGTGCTGATGCATTCAAAGTTGTTTCCTTCTGCATTTGGTTTTGTACACTACTATCTTCAACTAGTGCAAGTTTATTGTTCTCATTATCCACATTGTTTTCCACCTCCTGTATTGCAAATTGGTTGTTAATCTGATAATGTTGTGGAACCAAGGTCTGTTTGTCAATTAGAACAATTTCCTGACCAGTTCTTTCACCACCATTAACTTGTTTTCCTTTACCCTTGTTTCTATGATCTCTCACCTCTTTCCACTGTTCTTTAGCATTACNTTGCATTAAGTTTAACCAGTGCATCTTGAGACCTGTTGCTCAACTGTCTTTGTTGCCAAAAGTTCAGAATGAATCCTCCAACATTCCAGCATATCATGCCCTTGTAATTTGCATTCTCTACAATACTTAGGTAGATAATCATATTTTATAATTACCCATTCTGTTCTAACCTCACCTGTAAGTTCATTCTCGATGTCCATACGAACCTTCTTAGGAAGATCTGCTAGGAGGTCGACTAACACCTTCACACGCGCACAACTAGGTCTTGTCTTGTTCACAGTAGCCATATCAAGGTGGAGTGGTTTACCCACTGCTGAAGCTAATGAAAACAAACATTCCTTGACGAAAAAGGTCGGCAACAGATTAGGGAAAGAAATCCAGGCCATAACCTTTGGTGTTTCCTCATCCACCTTAAATTTCGAATCGTACAGAAGGGTTCTCAACTGGAATTCATGCCCATGCTTATCTTTTACGTAATAAACATTTTTCGACGTAAAATCTATATAATCTTGCCATAATGTTAAGCGTATCAATACATGTCTATCCCTTAAATATCCAATCGAACATTCACCTTTAATTCCACATTGTATAGGGATGATTCGACGTAATTCATTAAGCTCAGGCCATCCATATGAGAATTTTCAAACTACGGCATATTGTAAACCTTCGATCACGTTCATTCTGTCAACTTCTGATTCTGTAAACTTCACCATAGGCTGCCCTTGTAACAACACTGCTCGACGTAAGGGAATTGGCTCGACAGTGCACTGTTTCGCTTGAACTGTGCATTGATCGTGTTTGATTTCAGAATTTTCAAGTAATCTAGTGGCTTGGGTGTTTATGTAGTGTTTTTATGGATGATGGGAGGTGCTTGGGAGGGCTGACCAGCCATTGGAGGTGGCTGGTCGCCTGCCGGCGACGCCCTGGCAGTGATCAAAAAGCTTCGAGCGTTTTTTGCTTGTTAGGGTTAGTGCTTGCAAAACTCTCTAGTTTTTTTATCAGCACTGTTGATCTTCCCGTTTGAGATAAAACTTGGGCGTATGCCCGAAACTGAATTCCGGGGTCCTAGCCTTAGAAATCAATTTTTGAAAGAAATGTTTTTGTTGGATTATTAATGAAATAAAGAAATGAATTAATGGTGGAAATAGTTGGTATCAGGCCCATATTTTTGTTTCGGAACTCGATACAGGTTTTTTATGATATTTAAGTCCTATATGTGAAATTTGGTAACAATCGGAGTTGATTTAATGTGATTCGGACGTCTGGTTGAGAAATAGGAAATTTGAGTGTTCTTGAGAAAAATAATGAGTTTTGAGGTTAAATTCATAGTTTTAGATGTTATTTTCATGATTTGATCGCATGAGCAAGTATGTATGCTGTTTTTAGACTTGCGTGGATGTTTGGTTTAGAGCCCCGCGGGCTCGGGTAAGTTTCGGATAGGCTACGAGATGTTTTAAACTTAGGAAGAACTGTTGTTTTTGTTGTTTCTGGTGCGCAGGTAATATGTTCTTTGTGTTCGCGTTGCTTCACTCGCGAACATGTAGAGTAAAGTGCACTAGGGCCATTTTTGTTCGATGCGAACGCGGAGCTCAGGATGCGAACACGGAGCACTGGTGGGCTTAAGCTTCGTGAACGCGTCCAGGTCACGCGAACACACTGTGTAAACAAGACTTGGGGGAGGGTAGTTGCATTTCTTCTACGCGAACGCGACCACCTGGTCGTGAACGCGGTGACAAAAGGAAGCAAAGCTTCACGAACGCATTCAATACCCCACGAACATGAAGGCCATTGGGTCTGACCCATCGCGAACGCGGCAGGCCCATCGCGAACGCGATGAAGGCCTGCCCAGTCATATAAAATCAGATTTTAAAATGGGCAGAACCTTTTTCTTCATATTTTTCGAACTACAAAGACCTAGAGACGATTTTCTTCACACAAATTCATCCCCAAGGTGTTGGTAAATCCTAAACACTTCTCTTTCAATTACCCAATATTTTTCATCACTTTTCAATCAAAAATCAAGAATTTTCATGGTAAAAAATTGAGGGTTTAGGTAGAATTAGGAAATTTTATAAAAATCAAATTTTCACCTCGAATTGGGTCGGATTTCGAAACTAATTGCATATTCGGGTTTGGGGGTGAATGGGTAAATAGAATTTGGTTCGAGCCCCGAGTTTGGACCAAGCGGGCACGGGCTCGGGTTTTAACCTTTTTTTGAGAACACTTAGGAAAACAATGATTTTTCAGTAAAGTTAGTTCCTTTAACATAAATTAATGATATTAAACTAATTATGATTACATTCGAGCGGGTTAGAGGCAAATTTGAAAGGAAAAGCGGTAGTTGAGCAGTGAGTGGCCTGCGAATTTGAGGTAAGTGCTAGGTTTAACCTTGACTTGAGGGAATAGGAATCCCCATTTAAATGCTATGTAAATTTTCATGTGTGTTGTGTATAGGTGAGGTGACGAGTATCTATGCAGTACTAATTATTGTTGAACATGGTCCCTTCCCCGTTTCCAATTATTTGCTTCCGGGCTTAATTATTTCATGATCCTTGATATTTATATGTCTATTTGAATTAGTTAACTTATTGTTAAGTATTGTTTCAAGTATTTTGGAAGTATTGGTTGTTCCCTTGTTTTTGTTATGTTACATACGGATTGAGCTGGATGTCAGTGTTACGATTGGTATATAATTTCCGGTTGGTTTCGTTGTGAAATGATAATTGATGAAGTTCATGAGTTTTACAGTTTCTGTTTACAATTTTTCATACAAACATGTTGTGAAAGTGTCACGACCCCAAATCCTAAACCGGTCGTGATGGCGCCTATCGTGGAACTAGGCTAGCCATCAACCACATGTTCACAATTTATTTCAAAATCCCAATCAAATTCCAATCATTTCATAAATATACAGAGTTTACTAAATAAAGTAGGACAATAAACAGTGCCACCAACCCCAAAACCCGGAGCCAACAAGTCATGAGCATCAAGAAGAATAATCCAAAATATACTATTATAATAAAAAACCTCGGAATAACAACTAGATACAACAAGAAGGGAAAACAGAGATGCTGCGGATGCTGAACAGCTACCTCTATATCCTGCAATCCGGCTCCGCGCGGAATAAATGGCTAATGCTCGATATCTGCACCTGAATCTGCACACAGGGGTGCAGGGAGTAATGTAAGTATGCCAACTAAGTAGTAATAAAAATAAATCAAGTCTAAGCGGCAAGGAAACAGATAAAATCAATGTCATCAAATCACAATATACACAACCTTACTTTCCAATAGTGTAAACATAGATATGTGCAATCATCATGCCTTAAAATCAACCTCAGAAAAGTCCTTTGAAAAATGCTTATTTTCAACAAATCTCAACCAAAAAATTTAGTATGAAAATGAAATGAATCATATAGAGGCCCCTCGAGAAAAACATATTGCATAAGTTCAGAATGAAAGTAGTAAAATCATAGGTAGCACCTCGGGCAAAACATGTATCATAATCAGCCCCTCGGGTATGCCTCACAGTCACTCATAATCAATCTCTCAGCACCTCACAATCACTCAGCACCTCCCAGTCACTCATGCCTCCCAATCACTCGGCACTCGGAACTCGGCACTCTGTGCGCTCACTGGGGGTGTGTACAAACTCTGGAGGGGCTCCTTCAGCCCAAGCGCTAATATCACTCAGCACCTCACAATCACTCAGCACCTCCCAGTCACTCATGCCTCCCAATCACTCGGCACTCGGAACTCGGCACTCTGTGCGCTCACTGGGGGTGTGTACAAACTCTGGAGGGGCTCCTTCAGCCCAAGCGCTAATATCACTCAGCACCTCACAATCAGGCCCTCGGCCTCACTCAGCAGAAACACTAAAAAGGCCACTCGGGCGAATCAGTAAAACAGGGTACTCGACCCAAAATATCATTTTTAAATCTCAAAGTAGTGTAAATCAGGCTGAGTTTTGAAAACAGTAAGCACAATGTGGCTCAGTGAAATCATCAACAAATAGTGAGGAAAACAGCAGTAAAAAGCCCCCAAGGGGTCTAAACAAAACGGCACGAGGCCCCAAACACAGCTTATAGCCTAAATATTTCAACAATCTTTAGAACATAATTTAACATAAGGTTTTGGGTAAAACATGCAACTCATTAGTTGCCTCGGAGAGGACCTATTCCAATCCAAAAACCAGTGCGCGCCACATACTCGTCATCCGACATGTGCGGCATTCTAAAATCACTGAGAAATATGTAGTCCGAGGTTTCATACCCTCAGGACAAGATTTATAACCATTACTTACCTCTACCGGGCCACAACACTAGTCGCAATGCTCTTGCCCCTCAAATTGGCTCCCGATTGCTCCGAATCTAGCCAAAACCAGTTTAACATCATCAATATATATATATCAAAGGAACACAACCCAATCGAAAACTAACAATTTATACAAGAATCTTGAAATTCGGCCAAACCCGAGCCCAAGCCCATGTCTCGAAATTTGATAAAATTTGCAACACTAGAATCCTCGTCCTCCAACAATTCTATACATACCAAGAACACTAAAATCGGACCACAATTTCTCACTCAAATCCTCAAAAGAAGAATCAAATTTCCATGCACCCTTCTTCCCCAAATTTGGGTTTAATTCCAACAATTTTGTGGTTTAATTACTTAGGAAATGACATATAAACAAGTTATGAAAATTAAAACCTTACCTCCAAGTGATTCCCTTCAATTTCCTCTTCAAACCCTCTCAAAATAGCTCCCAACTCGTTCAACAATGGAGAAAAATGAAGTATTCTCGCACAAATGGCCTTTTAAAACATTCTGCCCAGCCATTAAATTTTCCTCAGTGCGATCGCGACTCTAGGCACGCGATCGCGATGCACAGACCAGGCAACCAATGCAATCACATACCAATACACGCGATCACATAGAACAACTCTCCACCCCCACACACGCGCCTCTGAATCCTCTACGCGATCGCATAAACACCCACGCGATCGCACTGCCTTTTCTGACCAACCTATGCGATCGTAATCCTAACCACACAATCGCATAGAACAAAAGGCCTGCACCACTCTTTTACTATGTGATCGCAAACACCCTCCCACGTCTCGGAATTCAAGCCAACAGTTGGTCTGTTAACCACCCGAAACACACCCGAAGCCCTCGGGACCTAAACCAAACATACCAACATATCCCATAACATAATTCAAACTTAGTTGAGCCTTCAAAACACCAAAAACAATGCAACCACACCAAAATCACATAAAATTCAAGCCTATGAATTTTGAAACTTCCAAATTTCGCCAACTACGCCGAAACCAAGCAAAACACCTCTGATTGACCTGAAATTTTGCAGACATATCCAAAATGACATTACAAACCTGCTCCAACTTCTAGAATTCTATTCCGACCCCGATGGCTTATTTCTCACTGCCGACCGAAAATCACCAAAAGCTAACTTTCGCCAATTCAAGCCTAATTCTACACCGGACATCAAAACTTCATTCCGAACACACTCCTAAGTCCCAAATCACCTAACGAAGCTATCCGAGCCATAAAATACGCATTCCAAGGTCGTTCACCAATAAGTCAACTCTCAGTTGACTTTCTCAACTATCAGGCTACTTTAAGAGATTAAGTGCCTAAATTCTCACCATAACCACTCCGGACCCAAACCAACTGACCCAAAATAACAAAAACAGGCTAGCAATATATAACAAATGCATAAATGGGGGAAACGGGGTAAATCCCACGGAACGACCGGCTGGGTCGTTACATCCTCCTCCTCTAAAACAATCGTTCGTCCTCGAACGGGTCTAGAAACATACCTGGAGTCTCGAATAAGTGAGGATATTTGTCCCGCATCTCCCGCTCGGTCTCCCAGGTGGCATCCTCCACCGGCTGCCCTCTCCACAGAACCTTCACTGAAACTATATCCTTAGACCTCAACTTCCTGACATGTCGACCCAAAATAGCCATTGGCTCTACCTCATATGACATATCACCCTCAAGCTGAACCATGCTGAAGTCCAAAACATGAGACGGGTCACCATCATACTTTCGGAGCATCGAAATACGGAATACCGGATGAATACTCGATAGACTGGGAGGCATAGCAAGCCTATAAGCTACCTCCCCAACCCTCTGAAGCACCTCAAATGGCCTAATGAACCTGGGACTCGGCTTCCCTCTCTTCCCGAATCTCATAACACCCTTCATGGGCGACACTTTCAGCAACACCTTATCCCCAACCATGAAAGACACATCTCGGACCTTCCGGTCCGCATAACTCTTCTGCCTAGACTGCGCCGTGTGAAGCCGGTCCTAAATCAACTTCGCCTTACCCATCGCATCGTGAACCAAGTTTGTGCCCAATAGCCTAGCCTCGCCTTGCTCAAACAAACCAACCGAAGATCTACACCTCCTACCATATAAAGCCTCATACGGAGCCGTCTAGATACTCGACTAATAGTTGTTATTATATGTAAACTCCGCTAGTGGCAAAAACAGGTCCCATGAACCACCAAAGTCAATCACACAAGCACGCAACATATCCTCCAAAATCTGAATGGTACGCTCCGACTACCCGTCGGTCTGAGGATGAAACGCTATGCTCAACTCAACCTGAGTACCCAACTCTCTCTGAACGGCTCTCCAAAAATGAGATGTGAACTGAGTGCCTCTGTCGGAAATGATAGAAACTAGAACCACATGCAATCGGACAATCTCCCTGATACAAATCTCAGCTAACATCTCCGAAAAATAAGTAGTACCAACAGGAGTGAAGTGCGCGGACTTGGTCAGCCGATCCATAATAACCCATATAGCATCAAACCTCCTCGAAGTCCGTGGGAGTCCAACTACGAAGTCCATGGTGATCCACTCCCACTTCCACTCTGGAATATCAAATCTCTGAAGCAATTCACTGGTCTCTGGTGCTCATACTTGACCTGCTGACAATTAAGACACTGAGCCACAAACTCCACAACATCCTTCTTCATCCTCCTCCACCAATAATTCTGCCTCAAATCTTGATACATCTTCGCGGCACCCGGATGGATGGAATACTGCGAACTATGAGCCTCTGCTAGAATCAAATCTCGAAGCCCATCTACATTGGACACGCGAATCCGGGCCTGCATCCTCATGACCCCATCATCACCAATAACCACATCCCTGGCATCACCGCGACGGACTATGTCCTGAAGAACAAGCAAATGTGGATCATCATACTGGCGTGCTCTAATCTGATCGTAAAGAGAAGACCTGGAGGCTACACAAGCCAACACCCACCGGGGCTCTAATAGATCCAATCTTACCAACCGACCCGCTAAGGCCTGAACATAAATGGCTAATGGCCGCTCTGCTACTAGAAGGTAGGCTAGACTCTCCAAACTCTCTGCTCTGCGACTCAAGGCATCGGCCACTACATTGGCCTTCCCCGGATGATATAAGATAGTGAGGTCATCATCTTTGAGAAGCTCTAGCCATCTCCTCTGACGCAAATTCAAGTCCTTCTGCCTCAGCAGATACTGCAAACTACGATGATCAGTGAAAATCTCACACTGCACTCCATACAAATAATGCCGCCAAATCTTCAAGGCATGAAAAATGGCAACTAACTCAAGATCGTGCACCAGATAATTCTTCTCGTGCACCTTCAACTATCTGGACGTGTAGGAAATCACCCTACCGTCCTGTATCAATAACGCTCCCAAACCAACTTTAGAAGCATCACAATAGACTGTGTAAGAACCCCAAACAACATGCAAAACTAGTACCGGAGTTGTAGTCAATGCTGACTTGAGCTTCTGAAAGCTCTCCTCACACTCATCAGACCATCTGAATGGAGCACCCTTCTGGGTCAATCTGGTCAAAGGCGAAGCAATAGAAGAGAATCCCTCCACAAAGCGACGGTAATATCCCGCAAACCAAGGAAACTCCTAATCTTTGTAGCTGAGGATGGTCTGGGCCAACTCTACACCGCCTCTATCTTCTTCGGATCAACCTGAATACCCTCACCAGACACCACGTGCCCCAAGAAAGCTACCGAACCAAGCCAAAACTCACACTTGGAGAATTTTGCATAAAGCTTCTCCTCCCTCAACCTCTGTAACACAACTCTCAAATGCTGAGCATGCTCTTCCTGGCTACGAGAATANGCATGAACGTAGCTTGGGCATTGGTCAGCCCAAATGACATAACCAAGAACTCATAATGACCATATCTAGTCCTGAAAGCAGTCTTCGAAATGTCAGAATCCCGAATCTTCAACTGATGATACCCAGATCTCAAGTCAATCTTGGAAAACACTCTGGCTCCCTGAAGTTGGTCAAACAAATCATCAATGTGGGTAAAGGGATATCGGTTCTTCCCCGTAACCCTGTTCAACTGCCGATAATCAATACACATACGCATGGACCCATCATTTTTCTTCATGAACAACACCGGTGCACCCTAGGGTGACACACTAGGCCAAATGAACCCCTTATCCAGGAGTTCCTGAAGCTTCTCCTCCAATTCCTTTAGCTCCGATGGTGCTATACAATAAGGTGGAATAGAAATACGCTAGGTGTCTGACACCAAGTCAATACCAAAATCAATATCCCTGTCAGGTGGCATGCCTGGCAGGTCTGCAAGAAACACATCTGGAAAGTAACTGACAATAGGAACTAAATCCATAGCGGAGTCTCACCACTGACATCCCTCACAAAGGCAAAATAAGATAAACACCCTTTCTCAACCATGCGCTGAGCCTTCAGGTAGGAAATCACCCTGCAAGGAATATACTCGAAAGAACCTCTCCACTCAAACCTCGGACACCCTGACATAGCTAAGGTTACGGTCTTAGCGTGACAACCAAGAATAGCATGACACGTAGATAACCAATCCATGCCCAATATCATGTCAAAATCGACCATGCTAAGTAACAGTAGGTCCACTCGGGTCTCCATACCCCTAATAGATATAATGCACGACCAATACAGACGGTCCACAACAACAGTATCGCCCACCGGAGTCAACACATCAACAGAGGTAATTCGAGACTCACGGGGCACATCCAGAAAATGGGAAAAATATGAAGAAACATAGGAATATATAGAACCATGATCAAATAAAGCCAAGGCATCTCGGCAATAGACTGAGACAATACTTGTGATCCCGGCATCTGAGGCCATAGCATGTGGTCTGGCTGGAAATGCATACATGCGAGCCTGACCTCCCCCTACTCGACCTGCCCCTCTAAGGTGGCCTCTAGCTGACTGACTACCACCCCTGGATGCCTGGACGGGTGGTGAAGTAACTGGAGCTGAAGTTGAGGGATGGCCTCTCTGCTGAGAATATCCACCGAAACGGCAGGGACACTACCTCCGCACGTGCCCGAACTCTCCACACTCAAAATAACTCCCTGGAGCTGGAGGCGGGGACTGATAGAAACCCCTAGCACCCGTACGACCACTGGAAGACTCATGCATGGAAGAACCCTGAACTAGGGGGTGCTCAAGCTGCACTCTGAGGTGGGAGGGCACCAAATGAAGTACGACCTGACTGAGAACCACGGGGACCATTCCCCAAAGATGCACCACTATATGATGGGCGGCCTGACTGGGGAGGCCTGAATGAACAGCCCCTACCCTGCTGAAACTGTCCCTTGAAGGAAGCACAACTGGAACTGCCCGAACCACGAAGCCTCTTGGCCTTCCTCTCCTGGAGGCGAACAGACTCAATATCTCGAGCTATGTCAACAATCTACTCGAATGAAGCACCCAATACTCTCTCCCGAGTCACAAATAACCCTAGCTGATAAGAAAGACCATCTACAAACCTCCCTACCCTCACCCTCTCCCTATCAGTAGGGACAATCTCAGAAGCATGCTTATCCAACTCGTAGAACCGCATCTCGTACTGAGTAACTGATAACTCTCCCTGACGCAGATGCTCAAACTGCCTGCGCTGCTCCTCTCTATGGGACTGAGGAACATATTTTGCCAAAGAGATCATGGAGAACTGCTGCTAGGTGAGAGGTGCTGAACCAACCGGCCTACGCCTCTCGAATGACTCCCACCAAGTAAAGGTAGCACCCGCAAACTGAAATGTAACAAATGAGACCCCACTAGTCTCCGAAATACCCGCAGTAAGTAGTATCCTCTAGCACTTATCTAGAAACCCCTGAGCATCCTCGCCCTCTGTATCGCTGAAATTCGGAGGCTGAAGTCTGCTGAATCTCTCCAAACTGCGTTGCTCGTCCTCAGATATAGCAGGCACCACATAATCCTAGACCAGAGCAACTGGCTGAGTTGGGGCTGCTCCCGGTGCGTAAATACCCTGTGCAGTCTACTCAGGTGCTCGGGCAGCTGGAGTCTGATTGACTCCCCCGGCCTGAGTTGAGGTGGCGGTAGAAGACATGGCGATTGCCTGAGCCAAACTGGTGCACACTGTCAATATCTAAGACAGGGTCTCCTGAAGACCCAGAATAACCATAGGCACTGCCGGTGCCTGAGCCTGTCCCGCTGGAACACCATCGGCGGGAACCTGATCCTGATCGATAGCGGGATCCTGTGGTACTGTCCCGGCTGTTGCGCGGGTTGTCCCCCTACCTCTACCACGACCTCGACCTCTCGCTGGTCTATCTGGTGACTGGTCACTCTGATCGGTATGGAGTGTCCTCACCATCTGTGAGAGAATGAAACAATGTAGGTTCAGATTTCAAGAATCAATAGATCAGCATGAAAGAGTTCAAGAAAGATAGAAATGTTTCCTAAAATTTTGGCAGCCTTTCGAAGGTAAGTACAGACGTCTCAGTACCGATCCGCAAGACTCTACTAAACCTGTTCATGACCGTTGAGTCCTATGTAACCTAGGCTCTGATACCAAACTGTCACGACCCCAAATCCTAAACCGGCCATGATGGCGCCTATCATGGAACTAGGCTAGCCAATAACCACATGTTCACAATTTCTTTCAAAATCACAATAAAATTCCAAGCATTTCATAAATATATAGAGTTTACTAAATAAAGTAGACCAGTAAATAGTGCCACCAACCCTAAAACCCGAAGCCAACAAGTCATGAGCATCTAGAAGAATAAGCCAAAATATACTATTATAACACAAAACCTCTGAATAACAGCTACATACAACAAGAAGGGAAAACAGAGATGCTGCGGACGTTGAACAGCTACTTCTATATCCCGCAATCCGACTTTGTGCGGAATAAATGGCTAATGCGCGATATCTGCACCTGAATCTGCACACAGGGGTGCAGGGAGTAATGTGAGTACGCCAACTCAGTAGTAATGAAAATAAATCAAGTCTAAGCAGCAAGGAAACACATAAAATCAATGTCATCAAATCACAATATACACAGCCTTACTTTCCAATAGTGTAAACATAGATATGCGAAATCATCATGCCTTAAACCAACCTCAGAAAAGTCCTTTGAAAAATGTTTATTTTCAACAGATCCCAACCGAAAGATTTAGTATGAAAATTAAATGAATCATATAGAGGCCCCTCGGGCAAAACATATTTATTAAGTTCAGAATGAAAGTAGTAAAATCATAGGTAGCCCCTCGGGTAAAACATGTATCACAATCAGCCCTCGGGCATGCCTCATAGTCACTCATAATCAGTCGCTCAGCACCTCACAATCACTCAGCACGTCACACTCACTCATGCCTCCCAATCACTCGTCACTCGGCACTCGGCACTAGGCACTATGTGCGCTCACTGGGGGTGAGTAAAGACTCCGGAGGGGCACCTTCAGCCCAAGCGCTAATATAACTCAGCACCTCACAATCAGGCTCTCGGCCTCACTCAGCAGAACCACTCAAATGGCCCCTCGCGCGAATCTGTAAAACAGGGTACTCGACCCAAAACATCAATTTTAAATCTCAAAGTAGTGTAAATCAGGCTGAGTTTTGAAAACAGTAAGCACAATGTGGCTGAGTGAAATCATCAACAAATAGTGAGGAAAAAAAACAGTAAAAATCCCCCAAGGGGTCTAAACAGATCGGCACGAGGCCCCAAACACAGCTTATAGCCCAAATATTTCAACAATCTTTAGAACATAATTTATCATAAGGTTTTGGGTATAACATGCAACTCATTAGTAGCCGCGGAGAGGACCTAATCCAATCCACAAACCAGTGCACGCAACATACTCGTCATCTGACATGTGCACCATTCTAAAATCAGTAAGAAATATGTAGTCCGGGGTTTCATACCCTCAGCACAAGATTTATAACCATTACTTACCTCTATCGGGCCACAACACTAGTCTGCAATGCTCTTGCCCCTTAAATTGGCTCCCGATTGCTATGAATCTATGCAAAACCAGTTTAACATCATCGATATATATATATATATATATATATATATATATATAT
>ML414934.1:13908-78556 GCA_005239525.1 Nicotiana knightiana
GCGTAGAGTAAAAGAGTGGGGCAGGCATTTTGTTCTATGCGATCGCGTGGTTAGGATTGCGATCGCATAGGCTGGTCAGGAAAGGCAGTGCGATCGCGTGGGTGTTTATGCGATCGCGTAGAGGATTTTGAGGCGCGTGTGTGGGGGTGGAGAGTTGTTCTTTGCGATCACGTGTATTGTTCTGCGATCGCATTGGTTGGATGGTATGTGCATCGCGATCGCATACCTAGAGTCGCGATCGCACTGAGGAAAATTTAATGGCTGGGCAGAATGTTTTAAAAGGCCATTTGTGCAAGAATAGTTCATTTTTCTCCATTGTTGAACGAGTTGGGAGCTATTTTGAGAGGGTTTGAAGAGAAAATTGAAGGAAATCACTTGGAGGTAAGGTTTTAAACTTCATAACTCGTTTATATGTCGTTTACTAAGTAATTAAACCATAAAATTGTTGGAATTAAACCCAAATTTGGGGAAGAAGGGTGCATGGAAATTGGATTTATCTTTTGAGGATTTGAGTGGGAAATTGTGGTCCGATTATAGTGTTCTTGGTATGTATAGAATCGTGGGAGGACGAGGATTCTAGTGAGGTAAATTTTATTTAATTCCGAGACGTGGGCTCGGGGCTAGGGTTTGGCCGAATTTCGAGATTCTTGTATAAATTGATAGTTTTCGATTGGATATATATATATAAATTGATATATATATATATATATATATATATCAAAGGAACACAATCCAATCGAAAACTATCAATTTATACAAGAATCTCGAAATTCGGCCAAACCCTAGCCCCGAGCCCACGTCTCGGAATTAAATAAAATTTACCTCACTAGAATCCTCGTCCTCCCACGATTCTATACATACCAAGAACACTATAATCGGACCACAATTTCCCACTCAAATCCTCAAAAGATAAATCCAATTTCCATGCACCCTTCTTCCCCAAATTTGGGTTTAATTCCAACAATTTTATGGTTTAATTACTTAGTAAACGACATATAAACGAGTTATGAAGTTTAAAACCTTACCTCCAAGTGATTTCCTTCAATTTTCTCTTCAAACCCTCTCAAAATAGCTCCCAACTCGTTCAACAATGGAGAAAAATGAACTATTCTTGCACAAATGGCCTTTTAAAACATTCTGCCCAGCCATTAAATTTTCCTCAGTGCGATCGCGACTCTAGGTATGCGATCGCGATGCACATACCATCCAACCAATGCGATCGCAGAACAATACACGTGATCGCAAAGAACAACTCTCCACCCCCACACACGCGCCTCAAAATCCTCTACGCGATCGCATAAACACCCACGCGATCGCACTGCCTTTCCTGACCAGCCTATGCGATCGCAATCCTAACCACGCGATCGCATAGAACAAAATGCCTGCCCCACTCTTTTACTCTACGCAATCGCAAACACCCTCCCGCAATCGCGTAGAAGGAAACCAGAACCTCACACCAGCAAAAATCGGCCCTGTTTTCAAGTCAAGAGTTGGTCCGTTAACCACCCGAAACACACCCGAGGCCCTCGGGACCTCAATCAAACATACCAACATATCCCTTAACACCATTCAAACTTAGTCGAGCCTTCGAAACACCAAAAACAACGCAACAACACCAAAATCACATCAAATTCAAGCCTATGAACTTTGAAACTTCCAAATTTCGCCAACTACGCCGAAACCAACCAAAACACCTCTAATTGACCTGAAATTTTGCATACATATCCAAAATGACATTATGAACCTGCTCAAACTTTTGGAATTCCATTCCGACCCCGATAGCCTATTTCCCACTGCCGACCGGAAATCACCAAAAACTAAGTTTCGCCAATTCAAGCCTAATTCTACACCAGACATCAAAACTTCATTCCGAACACACTCCTAAGTCCCAAATCACCTAAAGAAGCTATTCAATCCATAAAATACGCATTCTAAGGTCGTTCACCAATAAGTCAACTCTCAGTTGACTTTCTCAACTATCAAACTACTTTAAGAGACTAAATGCCTAAATTCTCACCATCACCACTCAAGACCCAAACCAACTGACCCAACATAACAAAAACGGGCTAGCATATAATAAATGCATAAATGGGGAAAATGGGGTAAATCCCACGGAACAACCGGCCGGGTCGGTACAGAAAGGCTTGGCCTGAATTGTGAAAGTTTTCATAAATAAACTGATATGATATGTCTGGTGGGAGCGGGTTGCACGCCGCAACAAGGAGTGCTAAGGGTGGACAGGTGGGATTGGGTTTCACGCCACAACAGAAGAAATAAGGGTGATATATATATATATAGGAAGGAGCAATAAGGGTTGACAGGTGGGAGCGGGTTGCGTGCCGCAACAAGGAGCGATAAGGGAGAATATTTATGTTTTACTGATTTTTAAAAATAAGGATTTGAAAAACTCTGGTTTTATTAAAAGGGTTGTCATACTCTTATTTTCACAGTGATTTAAACTGAAACTTGGAAATTTTGAGGAGTTGATTATAGTTGATATCTGAAAAGAGTTATCCGAGTTGTTTTTATTTACTGTTGCATGTTATTGGTTATCGAGTTTAGTATTATTATTTCTTTCTTGCTTTATTATATATTGTTCACATGTTATATTGTAAATGCCCCGCCATAGCCTCGTCACTACTTCGTCGAGGTTAGACTCGGCACTTACTCTGTACATGGGGTTGGTTGTACTGATACTACACTATACACTCTATTGTGCAGATCTAGGTACCGGCTAGATTTAGAAGATTTTAATAGCTGCGCATTTTCGTTAGGAAAAACGAGGTAGATTTGTTGTCCGCAGATTCCTGGAGTCCTCTCTTTACTTTATAGACGTTGTTTTATTTCTTTCAGAACAAAGATATATTCTTTCAGACCATTATTTGTAGTATTCTTAGTAGTTCGTGAATTGTGACACCAGACCCTGGATAGGCTTATGGTTATATATATATTTAGTTCGAGGTTCGGCTTATTCATTCGGTTATTATTATTATTCATGGAGTCATTTATTGAAAATTATTAGATTTAGTTTATTTGAAATTGTCTTATTGTGTTTAAATAAATATTCAAAGAAAAATGGTTAATTAAATTTCTAACATTGGCTTGCCTAGCAAGTATTGTGTTAGGCGCCATAACGATCCCGTGGGTTGGGAATTTTGGTCGTGACATGAGTTATTTGCTTAAATTGCAGTTACATACTCAGTCATACTCATTCATTTGCATATCTTATCTTAATCTTTGTTGTTATTTATTAATGCATCATATCATCATTGTTGGGATGATTTTCATGACATTGTGAGCCCGAGAGATTGGAGAGTTAAATGGCTGAGTGCAGTCGAGGTCCTGTTCGTGTGTGATATTTATGGGATCGGGTTACACGCTGCAACAGGCTTTATTGATTCATGCCATGGTTGACTTATTATAGAGCTTGGGATGGATCTGCCCCTCCGGAGTCTGCATACCCACAGTGAGTGCGGTTGCAATTGATTCATGATGGGATCTGGATACGTGCCGCAATAGGATAGGTTAGCGTTTTGGCTGGATCTTCCCTGTACAATGTTATGTGATTGAGCATGATGAGATAGAGTATGAAACTGTGATATTGAGTATTCTGAGAGTGTGAGCACATGAGTTCTTCATTGTGCCACATAGCACATTATATATATACTTGACATATGGCATAGAGATGCATTCCCTCATGTTACACGATTTTTGTGACATTTATGACTTTACATGCACATTGAAATGTAGGTATATAGATGTACTTTCCTCATTCTATCTGATAAAGAAACATCTTACTCATTGTTGAAAGTTCTTTTCGGAAATCTCATAGTTTTCTGACTTACTCATATTTTGGTGATTTCGGTGAAGGAATTTGGCGTTGTTGTTATACTTGAAAAGCATGACGATTTTCCGTAACTGTGAACCAGCAGAGTATCACATCTCTGAGTTATTTCTTGTACCACTTTTATCATATAGTTATGAGTTATTGTTGGCTATTGGTGTTGGACTCTTACCCTTGTCCCAGCTCGTCACTACTTTCAACCTAAGGTTAGGTTTGTTACTTATTGAGTACATGGGGTCGATTGTACTCATACTACACTTCTGCACCTTGCGTGTAGATTTGGATGCCGATGTTTGTTGTGTATGGCGGGAGCTGGCATTGAAAAAGTACATACGTTCTAGTCATAGCTGCCTCTTGTTCTTGGTAGCTTTAGAGTTATTAATATTTTCATGTATATTTCAAATAGTGTGTTTATTTCATTCCATCTTTGTAAACTTTAAATCTTAGCAGCTCATAATTTGTACTACCAGTCCTTGGAAATTCTTTGTATAGATGTTCAGTTATATTATCATTACAAATGTTAATGAATTGGATTATTGTTGCTAATTGGTTTACATAGTGGATTAAGTTAGGTGCCATCACGGTTAGTTGGATTTTGGGTCGTGATAAGCATCTTCATGTGTACAGGATTTTGGAATATATGACATTACAGGAGCAACACCTATGGACTGATTAGTAATCTCAAAAGTTAGTTTATGAATCTAAGACTCAATCTGAGAGTTAGTCATCTCAACCTCATAATATGGAATCATCTTGGCTGTTGATTTTTTATAAACCTCAAGCCGAAACATCTTCATTGCTTGACTTTTTAGGCATCTGACCATATGGAATATCGTTAGTTGTTGTTTGTTATCATGCTTAGCTGTTAATTTATGAGCCTCCGAATCACACATTTGTCACAACTTATCTTCATCCAGAATTCCAACATCAACAAACCCAGGTGCTACATAAAATATACATTAAGATGTCAGAAAAGGTAAATATAAAAAAATTTAATACACAACTATACGTTTCAATACCGGAAATCCCTTCCTTTATCGCTTCTAAATTCATATCTTCTAATTTTGCATCTTCATTATTGACATCATTTTCAATTGATATCATGGGGATTCTCTTGAGAGCCAGAAACTGAAGCATTAAAAACAAGCTATCAGAAAATAAGATCAACTCTAGTATATCATACTCATCCAGTATAAAAATATTGCACAACAAGCCTTCAAAGATAAGATGTCATGTATAATATACTGCAATCAAATTTTGAATTATGAAGGCTAGCACATTATCCTGGATTTCATGTTATGAGGAATAATAAATATCAAGCAATAAATATGGGATTAGAATGAAAAAACATAATAAAAAATATAGTATATTATTGTTATACACTAAATTATACTCATCCAGTATACAAAACTAGACAACAAGTCTTTGAACAATATAATATACAGTTTACTAATATACCTTATAAGAATTCAAGTATAATATACTAGAACAAAACATTGAATTATGAAGGCTACCACATTATTATAGAAATCCAACAAAAAATACTGGATTAGAATGCAAAAATATGATAAAAAATACAGTATAATTTTGTCACGACCCCAAACTCCCTTCGAAGGTTGTCGTGATGGCACCTAGTCTCTAAGACTAGGTAAGCCAGTTACTATAACAACTAGGCAAGTTCTTAAAAATGATAATTTTAAACAAAGCTAATATAAATGCCGAAACAAAAACAAAATAGTCCTACGCGACAGTAACTATAACAACCTCTCAAGAATTGGTAATACAAAGTCACGAACTCTAGCTAAGTACATGGAAAGATCTCAAAGATCGAAATAAAATATTGCTTCAATAACAAGCTGGCAGTACAACAGTACAATGTATGGAAAGGACTCCAAGGGACTGCGACAACCAAACAACTCTACCTTGAAACCTCGCGATCAACAAGCTTACTCTACCCGAGTCCGATAACTCCAATACATGGCTCTGTACAAAAATGTGCACAAATATAGTATGAGTACACCTCGGTCGGTACCCAGTAAGTATCAAGACTAACCTCAGTGGAGTAGTGAATAGGTATAAGTCAAGACACTCACCGGACAAAACAACCTATGTAGTACAGAAGTATAAAGCTAATAATGGAAAGGCAACAAGAATCAACATGTTATAGAAACAGTAAGGCAATAGGAACACCATGAAAGTACCGTTGAAACCAAACAAGGAACGTAATGATAACTAATAAGTCAAGCCATTATAACACAAGTTGCATAACAAAATCACCCCAAGATACTTCATCTCATGGTCACAAGTCATGGGTATCAACCCACCATCATATACTTACGGCACCTCGTGCACACATCTCGAATCACAACCGCACGGGTAACTCACGTGTCAATATCTCAATCCCCTGGCATGATCACAGGCTCACATTCGGAATCTGCCCGGCATGGTCACAAGCTCACAATCAATATGAAAACAGGTAATACGAGAACGCAGGGGTATGATAAATAAATGACAAGTTTCACACTCCTGAGCTAGTATAAGTGTCATGCTATGGTGTAAGCTTGTACGAGTGTACTAATGCAGCCTAAGTCAACAAGTAATATCAAAGACATCGAGTACTCATCGAGACAACACAACAAGTCACGTAATGTGTATGAAAACACAAGGAAAAGCACACCATCAAACGAAAACTACCAATACAGTGTCCCCAAGACATCACACATCATCTCTGACATTGTCACCCTTATCTCTCAAATAGCCACCCTTATCACTATTCCCTAATAATATCGTTAGCCACTTTTATCTCTTCGATGGCCACCAGAATTACTCCATAAAATAGCCATCGTTATCATTCTGCCTTGACAATAACACAACAGGGACCCTTATCACTCCGTACATTCAACAACAGTTAGATGCCACCCTTATGCCCCGCGTAAAAAAGGTTGAAATGCCACCCTTATACTCCATATAGAAACCACCAAAGCACACAACAAATCACAAATGCTAACATCACAACAACAGGACGTATCAACTCATTACACAAGTGCCTATAGGCCACAACCTTTCCAAAGACCCAACATTATCAATATTTCCACAGCAAATAGCCCACGACTCAAACACAATGTGTATAAAATCTCAATAACAACAAAACAAATGGGAAAGTAACTAACAAGGAACAACACCCCATTTAAACACAACTTCAATTAAAATAGATTAATGACATTCAATAACCTCAATTCCAGTTAATCATTTAAGGATAAACTCAATAGCGAAAGTATCTTCATGAAATGGCAAACTCCGAATTTTAGTGTATGAATTAGGCTAACAGTGAAAGAGATGGTACGAACTAGTACTACGTCTAAATGAATGAGAATAACCCGGAAAAAAGGAATTTCATGTAACAATTATTTCAACTAAAAGTAAATCAACAATAAAAGAAATCACAAAATGGTAAAAGTGGTAACGACTTCAAATAAAGCATATAAGAGCAAACTCGACAAGTAAAGGATGTGGCATGTCACGACAACTTCAAATAAGGCATGTGATATTAAACATGACGAATAAAAGGTATAACATGTGATAACAATTCCAAATGAATATATGAAAGAAGCCAAAGAGTCTAAACCGGTCAATCTCCACATAAAAGCCCGAGTATATACTCATCACTACCCGGCTTTCACGTGACACAAATAGCACAAACGACTAAAATCCTAAGGAGTAGTTCCCCTTAGGCAAGACACTTACCTCAAAGAAGTTAAACCGATACTCTAGAATGAGCATCTCATGTGAAACAACCCCGTACAACTCAAATCTAGCCAAAATAATTTTATATCATAAATAAAAACTATAGGAAATAATTCCGGATAATAAAGTCAACTTGGGGCCCACATCTCAGAATCCGACAAAATTAATAAAATCTGAACATCGATTCATAACGAGTACAACCATACCAAAATTACTAAATTTCGATCTCAACTCAACCCTCAAATATTCAAATTATAGTTTATGAAGTTTCTACGATTTTCTTAATTTTTCCAACCCAAAACACTAATTAATTTTTTTTTAAATGATAGATTCATGTATAACAACCAAATCCGAATTCGAATCACTTACCCAAAACAAGGCCTTGAAAATCCCTTCAAGAATCGCCTCAATCCCTTCTGACCGCACTCTTTTTTTATGTGGTCCGCACTTCAGTAGTAACTGCACTACTAGTCTTCAGTAAATTGAACATAACATTCTTTAAAAATGTAAAAATAATGGACGATTTGATTTTCTAGAAACTAAACTCAAAGGGTTACAACTTTTGTTTTTGGATCATCCCTAAATTCCCTATAGATTAACAGATATATGCTTCCAAAGTCAGACTAACAAACCTGCCGAATTCCCTGTTGCGGCCCTCATTGCGGTCCGAACTTTGGCCAATGCCTCCACAAAATTTTGTTTACGGCTGCATATGGGCTTTGCCTCAGAACTCTAAAAATGTTCCCTCTGCACTTCAACTGCTCCAGAACATCATCAAAGTGCCGAAATGCCCAAACTTGCTAAACAATTACCTGAAACACACCCGAGGTCCCCGGAACCTTATCCAAACATACCAACAAGTTCTAAATCACAATACAAACTTACTCGAAGCCCCAAATTAAATCAAATCAAATAAAAAAATATCGAAATCATGAATCACATCCCATTTCAAGCCTAATGAACTATTGAACTTCCAACTTCTAAAACTAATGCCGAAACATACCAAACCAACTCCAATTAACCTCAAATTTTGCAAACAACTCATAAATGACACAACGGGCCTATTCCAACATTCATAATCGGAATATGACCCCGATATCAATAAATTCAATTGATGGTAGGCTATAATCTCGTGTTTTAGTCGCTTATTGCACTCTAGTTTACTACACTTTAATTGTGTTTGAGCTTCAATTGATAGTGTTTTGCACTAATTGTGTGTTTTATGCCTTGTAGGAGCTTTGATGTCTTGTATGTAGGACCCTGATATCAATAAATTCAACTGATGTTGGAGCTTTGATGTGTGAGTAAAATCTCATGGGATTAAGACGTGATCGTGTTCAGGGGCAGAGAACCATATCTGGATATCAAAAAGTCAAGAAAAATTTGTAATCTAAGAAATTTCCACAGTCGCGGCATGTGGGGCACTGCAGCTGCCCATTTTCCTGCTCCTATGAAATTGCAAGCTCACTGAAGTTTCCCACTGATTCCCCGCCTGGCGCATCGCCCAATGCGGCATGCCTGTACAATTTTTACAGAGAAATTATCCTATTTCGCGTAGAAAAAAGTGTTTTCATTTGGACACGACCCTACTTGATATCTATACATGGAAAATGTTATTTTTTGGACTTTTGACACATCCGAGACCTAAAGAGGCTAAGGAGGATTTAGAGAAGTAAAGGCACAAGGAATTCATCATTCAATCCTCACTCAAGATAAGAGTTTGGATCGTTTTATGTTTTTCTTTACTTTAAACATATTTGTGATGAACTGCTCCATATCTATAGAGTAGTTATCTTTAGGGTTTGATGGATTTGGTGTATTAATATTTGTTTGTATATTATATCTCTAATTTATATATTGAATCATTTTGGATGTTTTTATTGTTGCATCTATAATCACGTGTTCATGTAATCGAGAGAGACATAACTTGTGACATCCTTGAATTCTATTTTGTTGGTTGAATTCATTAATTATTTTTAGTAATCGTAAGAGGATAGTTGAATTATTGATTAAACTTAGTTAGGAGGATAATCAAGAGAAGTTATCCTAAAGACCAATTCACTACAAATTCTTGCATATTTTCACCGAACATAATTTTGATCATCTTGTGAGGTTGAGACGTAATCGAGAGAGAAGTTTCTACTAAAAGTTTGAACTAATAATTGAGTGAATTCAAAGACTCACTTGAACATTAGAAGTGAATTAACTAGAGTTAAATCCTAGACAAGTATCTTGCGCCTATCCTATCAAAACCCTATTTTATCCCACTGATAACCTTCTTTGCTCGCTTCTTGATCGATCGTCATTAGTCAATAACTGTATATTCTTAGTTAATTGTAGTTTTTAATCACATAATTCTCAATTGTTGATCATCTTGGATAGAAATCAAGTTATATACTACGAAAATACTATTTAACTCCAATCCTTATAGATACGATATTATATTATAATATATTCGACTTGTGAGCATATTTAAGTGTGTGTTTTTCACTCGTCAAATTTTGGCGCCGTTGCGGGGATTGGCAATCAATAGTGTTTGAAATCGTTTGTACTACTAATTCAGGAATTTTTCTTTTTTATTTTTCCCTTTTTACGGTTGGTGTTCTTTGATTGTGCGCAGGTTACAAGTAAGACTGGTGCATGACTCAATCTTATGGAAAAGAATTCCTACCATACGAACCAAAGATAAAAAAATAATTGCGACAACTAAGGAAAGAAATCTCCCTTAGAATATAGAGAAGGTTGGAGATCCTCAACAAAAGAAACTATGGCTGGATATGATGATAATGTGGATTTGGTTGCAAGAGAAATAGCCCGACATCGAGAAAAAGCTGCACGGGATGCTGAGGAAACAGCAATTAGAGATGCACAGATTATCTATGAAGAGGAAAGGGCTAGGAGAATTGCTCAAAATCAGCCCTTATAGTTGCATCCCAGTTTGGAAACATAGCTCCCGATGCTGGGAGACAACTTGGTGATTATGCTAGACCGGTCTACAACCAAGGATTATCAAGTATTAGACCACCTCAAGGTGTAGCTAACAATTTCGAGTTGAAGCAAGGGTTGCTCCAAACTCTTCAAAATTGGTGTGTCTTCAGAGGGAAAATGAACTGTAACGACCCGGCCGGTCGTTCCGAGAATTTTAGCCTTTTTTCCCTATTTATGCTTTATCATATGTTTCTTATCCTATTTATGTTGTGTTGGGTCAGTTGGTTCGAGTTCGTAGTGGTCGTTGTGAAAACTGAGACTCTTAGTCTCTTAAACTGGCTTAATAGTTAAAAAAGTCAAATGGGATTTGACTTCTTAGTAAACGACCTCGAAATATAGATTTTATGGATTGGATAGCTTCGTTAGGTGATTTGGGACTTGTGAGTGTGTCCAAAATGTGGTTTTGACGTCCGGTGTAGAATTAGGCTTGAATTGGCCAAATTGAGTTTTTGGCGATTTCCGGTCGGCAGTGAAAAATTAGCTATCAGGGTCGGAATGGAATTTCGGAGGTTCGAGCAGGTTCGTAGTGTCATTTTTGACGTGTGTGCAAATTTTCAGGTCATTCGGACGTGTTTTGGTTGGTTTCGGCATCATTGGCGAAATTTAGAAATCTCAAAGTTCATAAGCTTGAATCCGATGTGATCTTGGTGTTTTAGCATTGCTTTGGGTGTTTCAAAGGCTCGACTAAGTTTGAATAAGGTTATGGGACTTATTTGTGTTTTTGGTTGGGGTCCCGAGGGGCTCGGGATGATTTCGGATAGTTATCGGAAAGATTTAAGTTTGAAAAATGCAGCTGAAGGAGTTGCTGGTGCTAGACTTCTAGTGTGGCCACACCTGCGGAAGGGTAGTCACAGGTGCGATGCCGCAAGTGCGGGCCAGCATGCGTAGGTGCGATATTGGGGGAGCTAGGAAGGAACCGCAAAAGCGGAGTTTTTGGCCACACCTACGAGTCCACAGATGCGATAAGTGGAGCGCAGGTGCGGAATTTGGTCGGGCTGAAGGAAAGTTGCAGGTGCGAGATTTGGACCGCACCTGCGAAGCCGCAGGTGCGGGTGATTCATCGCAGGAGTGAAGAATGATCCTTAAGAGGATTTATGCAGATGCACACTTGGGACCGCAAGTGCGGGTCCGTAGGTGAGGAGAGAAGGACGCAGATGCGGTTTCACTAGGCAGGAAGTATAAATAACTGCCTTCGCGAATTTTTGGCACTTTCATCACTTATGCATGCGGGCTGAGGCATTTTGGGAGCAAATTGAAGAGGGATTTTGAGGGTCTTCTGTGGAGGTAAGTTTCTTGGACTAAAAACACGATTCTATGTTGATATTTGACGGATTAGGCTTGGAAATAGTGGAATTTAATGGCATAAATCGGGGGTTTAGGGCTTGAGAAATTGAGACTTAAAATTGAGGAAATGAGGGGTCAATTGTAGTCGGATTTTGATGCATTTTATATGTATAGACTTTGGAAAGGATGAGGATTATTGTGATGCGATTTTATAGAATTTCGAGACGTGGGCCCGGGGGTCGGGTTTGGCCAATTTCGGGAATTTTTGTTAAAATTGATAGTTTTCGAGTAGGCTTTGCTCTTTTGGCGTATATTGATGATATTAATCTGGTTTTGGATAGATGTGGAGCAGTCGGGAGCCGATTCAAGAGGAAAGAACATCACGGATTATTATTTGGGCCGGTTTGAGGTAAGTAATGACTGTAAATCTTGTCCTGAGGGTATGAAACCCCGGACTTCATATTTTCTCACTACTTTTGGAGTGGCACACATGCCGGATAACGAATGTGTGGCGTGCACTGATTTTGGGATTTGGACTTGGTACTTCCCGTGGCAATTATTGAGTTGTGTATTTACTTTTAAATCGTATGTTTAATCGTGTTTTAAGACTATTGCTATATTTGGGTTGTAAGCCATGTTTGGGGCCTTGTGCCGACTTCTTTATACCCCTTGGGGGATTTTACTGCTATTTCCTCACTGTGTTGACTTATGATTTACACTCAGTCATATTTTGTTTAACTGATTTCAAAACTCAGCCTTATTTACACTATTTTTGAGATACAAAATGATGTTTTGGGTCGAGTACCCTGTTTTACTGACAGTCCGAGTGGCTTTTTGAGAGTTTCTGACTGAGTGAGGCCGAGGGCCTGATTGTGAGGATATTATATGCCACGAGGTGGCTTGATATTAGCGTTTGGGCTGTAGGAGCCCCTCGGAGTCTGTACACACCCCCAGTGAGTGCAGGTACCTACTGAGACTTAGGACCGCAGGTGCGGGTCCGCAGGTGTGGAGAGAAGGCCGCAGATGTAGTTTAACTAGGCAGGAAGTATAAATAACTGCCTTCGCGAATTTTTGGCACTTTCATCACTTTTTTGCATGCGAACTGAAGCATTTTGGGAGCAAATTGAAGAGGGATTTTCAGGGTCTTCTGTGGAGGTAAGTTTCTTGGACTAAAAACTCGATTCTATGTTTATATTTGACGGATTAGGCTTGGAATTAGTGGAACTTAATGGCATAAATCCGGGGTTTAGGGCTTGGGAAATTGAGACTTAAAATTGAGGAAATGAGGGGTCAATTGTAGTCGGATTTCAATGCATTTTATATGTATAGACTCGGGAAAGGATGAGGATTATTGTAATGCGATTCTTATATAATTCCGAGACGTGGGACCGAGGGTCGGGTTTGGCTAATTTCGGGAATTTTGGTTAAAATTGATAGTTTTCGAGTAGGCTTTTCTCCTTTAACGTATATTGATGATATTAGTCTGGTTTTGGATAGATTTGGAGCAGTCGGGAGCCGATTTGAGAGGAAAGAGCATCGCGGATTATTATTTGGTCCGGTTTGAGGTAAGTAATGACTGTAAATCTTGTCCTGAGGGTATGAAACCCCGGACTTCGTATTTTCTCACTACTTTTGGAGTGGCACACATGCCGGATAACAAGTGTGTGGCGTGCACTGATTTTGGGATTTGGACTTGGTCCTTCCCGTGGCAACTACTGAGTTGCGTATTTAATTTTAAATCATATGTTAAATCGTGTTTTAAGAGAATTACTATATTTGGGCTGTAAGCCATGTTCGGGGCCTTGTGCTTACTTGTTTATACCCCTTGGGGGCTTTTACTACTATTTCCTCACTGTGTTGACTTATGATTTACACTCGGTCATATTTTGTTTAACTGATTTCGAAACTCAGCCTTATTTACACTATTTCTGAGATATAAAATGATGTTTTGGGTCGAGTACCCTGTTTTACTGACAGACAGCCCGAGTGGCTTTTTGAGAGGTTCCGACTGAGTGATGCCGAGGGCCTGATTTTGAAGATATGATATGCCACGAGGTGGCCTGATATTAGCGCTTGGGCTGTAGGAGCCCCTCCGAAGTCTGTACACACCCCTAGTGAGCGCAGGTACCTACTGAGTGCGAGTGCCGAGTGACGAGTGATTGGGAGGCATGAGTGACAGTGAGGTTGCCCGAGGGGCTGATACTGAGTTATTGTGAGGTATGCTGAGCGACTAATTATGAGTGATGATTTGCCCAATGGGCGATTTATGATACATGTTTTGGCCTGAGGGGCTATTTATGATTTATTTCATTTTACACTAAACTCTTTGGGTATTTTTCTTAAATTGTTGGAAATCACACTTTTCAAAGGATTTTTACTGAAGTTGGCTTTTAAAGCATGTTGATTTAATGTATACACTGTTGGAAAGAAAGGTTGTGCTTACTGTGAATTGATGATTTGATCCTATGTGTTTCTTACTACCTAGACTTGATTTATTTTCATTACTACTGAGTTGGCATACTCACATTACTCCCTGCACCCTTGTGTGCAGATACATGTGTTGGTACCGAGCACTAGTTTTCTTCCCTCTTGTGTAGCGGGAGTTGGGACTTCGAGGTAGTTGTTCAGCGTCCACATCATCTCTTTTCCCATTTCTTGTTTTGTATTTAGTTCCCCGTTCTGAGTCTTGATGTATTATGAAAGTAGGGTTATTTTGTACTACTCGTATATGCTCATGACGGTTGACTCCAGGTTTTGGGGTAGTGTATAAACTGTTTTCTTCATTTTGTTGTTGTGAATTGCTTAAGCGAAAGAATTTTTGTGATATATCGGAACCGTTTTGGAAATTTTGAAAATATTATGTCAGTATATGATTGTTGGCTAGCCTATTTCCATGTTAGGAGCCATCACGGTCGCTTAGGATTTTGGGTCGTGACATGAACGAAGATCCAAAAAACAATCTAATGGAGTTTGGGGAGATTATGAACATCTTTCAATACAATGGTGTGTCACAAGATGCAGTTTACTTAAGGTTATTCCCCTTCACACTCAAGGATGACCCAAAGTAGTGGCTTCGAAGCCTGCCCCAGGCATCGATTAGAACATGGGAGGAGATGACCAGAAAACTTCTTGATAAATATTTCTTATCAGCTAAAGCGGGGAAGTTTAGAAGATAAATCCATAACTTCTGCTGGAAAGATACGGAAACTGTTTTTGAAGCTTGGCAGAGGTTTAAGGAGATAGTCAAAAACTGTCAACATAGTGGAATTGAACTCTGGATGCAACTCCAGGACTTTTGGGATGAATTGACACCCGCCTCACGTAGAACATTGAGCAATGCAACTGGAGGCTTGTTGATGAAGAAGACTCTTGTCACGACCTAAAATCCCACCACAGGCGTCATAATGGCACTTGGTCTCTAAGACTAAGTAAGCTAATTATAATAACAATTCAAGCCATTTTTTTAAAACATATAATTTAATACAAGTGTGGAAACCAAAAGTGGAAACAAATATAATAACCTCCCAAGACTGTTAATACAGAATCACGAACTCTAATTGAATACATGAAATGACCTCGAGGATCGAATACACAATACTGTTCGAATAAGAATTGATAGTACAATAAAATAGAAAGACTCCAAGGAACTACGACGACCATGTAGCTCTACCTTGAATCCTTGTGATCACACTCTAACTCTGTTCGAGTCTGATATATCCAATACCTAGCTCTACACAAAAATGTGCAGAAGTGTAGTATGAGTATACCACAGTCGCTACCCGGTGAGTATCAAGACTAACCTCGGTGGAGTAGTAACGAGGTACAGTCAAGACACTCACTAGTCCAATAACATGTGCATTATAACATATAAAAATAATAAGAATCTAATAGCAATGATAACAACAATAATCAACCAGTGATATAAACAGCAAGGAAACAAGAACACCATAAATATTACTCAAACAATAATGAACACAAGTACAACCAAATAATCAAGTCCTACAAAATATGCATCTTTCATCTATAAGTTTTTCAAATAAAAATCTTTAGATATATGTCAAATATACTTTGTTCAAATAAATATCTTTCAAATATAATGTCACACCCCAAAACCGAGGGACGGGACCGGCACCTAACCGAATGAACCCGGTCAAGCGAACCTGATTTGCCATTCCTACCCAACACGTTTCCCCGTGTTTATAACATACATTATTCATATGAAATAGCAAGAGAAAATAAAAGACGTGGATTCACAACATAAAGTCCATTTTTCCTCTTTAAAACATTTTCAACATTTAATCTTCCCCAAAACATACATACTAAAATACAACGTTCACGATACGGGATCATGATTAAGAACGAGTACAACAACTACCCAAAATACATATGTACCACCCACATAATGTCTACGGAGCCTCTAAGAGTACAATCAGTATACATAGACTTGCCGGCAACAAGGCCCCGGCTATACCATAAAATAAGATGACATAAACAAAATGAGTCAACATGAACTACACACGGCCCCGAGAAGGAGTGGGGCTCACCAAGACTGCTGAGAAGATGGAGGGAAGGCACCACTAATGGCGGTTGGAGCTACCTGCTATGGAACCACCTACATCCATATAAAATATGTAGCGCCCCGGGCAAAAGAGACGTTAGTACCATTGAATAGTACTAGCATGTATGAACAAACCTACTCCAAATAGGTTAAACAATAAAAGTCAAACATGAATAGAGGCATCATACAACAATACACTGAAACATGGAAAATCACAAGAATAATTACCACATCCCACATCCCGTTTTTCCATCTTTTGGTTAATGTACTTTTAAGTTTCCTCTTGTTATTATTATTACTAATCCACCGTGTCATTTTCACACGGAGTCCGATCTCTGACCGATCAGCTAACCCATCCTAGGTGAGGTCTGAATTTCAATCACATCACATATAACCATTGTGGCTTGTTCTCACGGAGTCCGATCTCTGCCCGAATCGGCTAGGCTAACACTGTGGCTCGTGCACAGCATACGGAGTCCGATCTCTGCCCAATCGGCTAGGACATCTCATCTGAAAATAGTGAGGACAATAATCATCATCAAATCATAATCATATCACAATATCAAGTCATCCATGTGTACGGTACGGAGTCCGATCCCAACTAGACCGGATAGGCCTTCTCACCCCTAGGACATTCTCCTGGTACAATTATGGGTGTTTTAGATCACTTACACCATTTTTAACCTTTTTGATCCCCAACACATATTGTTCTTTGATTCGTCTTTCATATCATTAGAATCCTTTGATTCACATTTCACAACAATTCATCCTTTAATCCATATTCCATAACCATCCATTCCATTAATTCATGTTTCACAACAATTCAACCTCATGTTTCGCATTTTACATCATTACCAACTCTTTACCCACATTTCATATCATAACAACTTTTTATTCATATTTCATACCATTCCAGTCTTTCATATTTACCACACCCATAATATGCAAGGATCGCACACATAGTAGAAGAAGGAACATAAAGATCAGAACTCATATACTCAAGTAGCACAACGATATGGTATTAGCATGGAATGACATAAAAGGAATAATTCCTCAATTAGTCACATAGAACACATAAATTCCATAGACGTCCAACAAGAGAATCATACTCGGAAAGTGAGCACAATGGGTTTATCCTGTGAGGGTTAGAGTTAGCCATACATAGCTCGAGCTGGAATTTCCCTTTAATTTCTATCCCAAATCATCGGGCCTTCTAACGCCTTAAATCTAATTTACAATGTGACACATTCAAACTTAGAGTTAGGAACCTTGAACCCATTTGGTCATTTTATCAAATACTATGCTTTAGATTAACCAGCCTCTTTTTAGTGAAAGATTGCTGTAGCTTACTTCCCTTTGCTAAATTATGGTAGATTATTCACATGCATGCAAGGTATTAACTCTCATCTTCAAGAACCAACCTATTTGTGTTCTATTCTAACTAAAATCTAAAAATTTAGGGAAATGGGGTGGAGGCTTACCTCTTATGGTGAAGAAGATGATGACTTCTCGATTAATTCCAGGCCTGAGTAGAGATGGAGGACCAACTTGGCGAAGATGGGGACTTCTCTTACTAGACCGCACTCTCACTTCTATTTATTTTGATCATATAGCTGATAAAAATGAAGGGGATGGGGGGTTTATTAAACTGGGGGTCGGGTTTTAAAATTAGAAATTAGTAGTCCCGAAACAGGTATGCGGTCAAGAATGCGATTGCATTCCTGTTATGCGGTCTGCATACCTGTCACATAAGTGGCCTTCAGATGGGCCAAAAAGGAAAGCAGACTACCCAGGTATGCGACCACTATGCGGTCCGCATACCTGTTATGCGATCACACAGTGCGTCGCATAACTCCCTCCGCAAAAATAGAGGTGCAATAATGCGACAACTATGCGGCCCGAATTCGTGAAAAGTGATCGCATTATGGGCCGCATAGCTGTCCTCTAAATGGACATCAATTGTACAGGTATGCAACCACTATGCGGTCCGCATACCTGATCTGCGATCGCATAGTGACCGCAAACCCGCGCAATTCTGGAAAATTTCATCTTTTAAGTCTTGGGGTACTTTTTACTCCATAAAGGGTCCGTTTTAAGATTTACTACTGTTATAACAATATGGGGACCTACCCGGGAATCGTCTTTAGTCTAGAAAATTTACGGGTCTTTACATCCTCCCCCACTTAAAATCATTCTTCCTCGAATGAGGACTCCGGGAATCACTTTGGGGAAGAAAACACAAGGACACTAGCCTCCCTCCTAATTTTCACTAACTCTGATATTTTCTAAAAATTTTGCAAGAGTTTCCTCTATAAATAGGCCTATCCACCTGCCAGAGGGCCCCCGAAACATATCTCAACAAGTTCCACATAATTTTAGCTACTTTACAAGTTGTACAAAGTGCAGATAACACAATGCATTTCACATAACTCAATCATTTCAATGGGTTGCACATAATTCAACTAACACAATACCCACAAATATAGCACAAGGTTGAAAAAGTCACATGAGGAAGGGACATAGGGAAGTGGGGTGTTCTTGCACAAAATATGACACAAAATGCATTTTCCTAAAGACAACAAGCTTCAAACCACTACTTGACTTATTCAAACAAATGAGGGTATTTTTCTTTCATTTCACTTTCCGCTTCCCATGTGGCTTCCTCGACTTGTTGACTCCGCGATAATACTTTAACTGAAGCAATCTCCTTGTTTCTCAACCTACGAACTTGCCTATCAAGAATAGCGACGGGAACTTCTTCATATGACCACTCTTCTTTAAGTTCAACAGTCTCAACCGATACGGTGGCAGATGGATCTCCAACTACCTTCTTCAGCATGGACACATGAAACACCGGGTGCACTAATGACATCTCAGGGGGCAACTCCAGTCTATACGCCACTTGTCCTATCCTCTGGGCGATCCTATATGGTCCGACATACCTTGGGCTCAACTTCCCATTCTTTCCAAACCGCATAACTCCCTTCATGGGAGATACCTTCAAGAATACCCAATCATCTACTTGAAACTCCAAATCCCTACGACGAACGTCCGAATAAGATTTCTGACGACTCTGAGCAGTTTTCAAACTCTCTGAAATGACTCTAACCTTCTCCATAGCATGATGCACAAGATACGGTCCTAGAAGTTCCGCCTCTCCAACCTCGAACCATCTAATTTGAGATCTACACCTTCTTCCGTACAATGCTTCAAATGGGGCCATCTGGATACTAGCATGGAAACTATTATTGTAAGAAAACTCTATAAGCGGCAAGTGATCATCCCAGATACCCTTAAGATCAAGCACACAAGCTCGTAACATGCCTTCAAGCGTCTGAATAGTCCGTTATTCTTGCCCATCAGTCTGTGGGTGGAATGTTGTACTGAGATTTACCTGCATACCCAAACATTGCTGGAATTTCCTCCAAAAGTTAGCTATGAACTGGGCCCCTCGATCCGAAATAATAGATACTAGAGTGCCATGGAGTCTGACTATTTCTTTGATATGCAACTGAGCATATTGTTCTGCAGTATCGGTGGACTTTACTGGCAAGAAATGTGCTGACTTCGTGAACCGATCCACTATCACCCAAATTGAGTCGAACTTACGCGGAGTGCGGGGTAACCCCACCACAAAGTCCATATTTATCATCTCCCATTTCCATGTTGGTATTTCCATAAGCTACGCCAACCCACCGGGCCTCTGATGCTAGGCCTTCACTTGCTGAAAATTCGGACACCTAGCCACAAAGTCCACCACACCCCTCTTCACACCATTCCACCAATAAATCTCCTTGAGATCGTGATACATTTCCGCAGAACCTAGGTGTACGGAATACCTGTAATTGTGAGCCTCCACCATTACTCTCTCTCGAAGATCATCCACGTCCGGAACGCATAGCCTCCATTGGCACCGCAAATTACCGTCACCATTGCCGAGTGAAAAGGTTGTAGTCTTGTGATTCAGAATCTCCTCTCTCAACTGTGCCAATGTTGGATCCCTGATTTGCTTTTCCTTGACTTCCGCTACAAGTGAAGACTCTGCTCCATTACGCACTACGACATTCCCTTCATCTGAGGCCGAAAGACAGACCACCAGACGGGCCAACTGATAAACCTCCCGGGCCAAAGGCCTATGACCTGCTTCCAAATGAGCCAAGCTACCCATGGATTTCCGACTAAGAGCATCCGCCACCACATTGGCCTTTCCTGGATGGTACAAAATATTCATATCATAATCTTTGAGCAATTCCAACCCTCTCCGCTGCCTTAAGTTCAATTCCTTCTGTTTGAACAAATAGTCAAGGCTCTTGTGATCTGTGAACACGTCCACATGGACCCCATAAAGATAATGCCGCCAGATTTTTAATGCAAACACAACTGATGCGAGCTCCAAATAATACGTCGGATAATTCTTCTCGTGATTCTTGAGCTGCCTAGAAGCATATGATATTACCTTACCACATTGCGTCAATACACACCCCAAACCAACCCTTGAAGCAACACAATACACCACAAACCCTTCTGAACCTTCTGGCAAGGTCTCACACTGGCGCTGAAATCAATCTTGATTTCATTTCTTGAAAACTCTTTTCGCAAGCATCAGACCACTGAAACTTAACCGCTTTCTGTGTCAGCTTAGTCAATGGGGAGACGAGGGTAGAGAATCCCTCCACGAACCTCCGATAATATCCAACCTAACCCAAGAAACTGCGAATCTCTGTCGGGGTCATTGGTCTGCCAATCCTTTAGCGCTGCAATCTTTTGGGGATCAACCCGAATCCCTTCTCTGGAAACAACATGGCCCAAAAAGGTGACTGATTCTAGCCAAAACTCACATTTTGAAAACTTTGCATACAACTGGTGCTGATGAAGAGTCTGCAGAACTGCGCTGAGGTGATTAGCATGATCTTCCTGACTTCGCGAATAAATAAGGATATCGTCAATGAAGACAATCACAAAAGAGCCAAGAAACGGTTTGAAAACCCGATTCATGAGATCCATAAAAGCTGCTGGGGAGTTGGTTAGCCCAAAAGACATTACCAAGAATTCGAAGTGCCCATAACGAGTCCTGAAGGCGGTCTTAGGAATATTCTGCTCCCTTATCTTTAACTGATGATACTCGGACTGTAAATCAATCGTTGAGAAGAACCTAGCACCTTGCAATTGGTCGAACAAATCATCTATCCGAGGAAATGGGTACTTGTTTTTTATGGTAACCTTGTTGAGCTGCCGATAATCAATACACATCCGAAACGATCCATCTTTCTTTATGACAAAAAGAACAGGTGCAGCCCAAGGTGACACACTAGGTCTAGTGAAACCCTTTTCTAGAAGGTCCCTCAATTGCTCTTTTAACTCCCTCGATTCTGTCGGCACCTTCCTATAGGGTGGAATAGATATTGGCTGCGTATCTGGAAATACATCAATCCTGAAATCAATCTCTCTATCTAGTGGAATCCCAGGAAGTTCATCCGGGAAAACCTCAAGAAACTCATTCACGATAGGCACGAACTCGGGAGCAGGCACCTCTGAAGTGGTGTCCGCAACCCGGACAAAATGGTAATAGCACCCTTTTCTGATAATCTTTGAGGCCTTGAGGTAGGAAATAAACCTCTCCCTTGGCACAACGTCATTCCCCTTCCATTTAATAACTGGTTCCTTAGAAAACTCGAGCCTCATAATTCTAGTTCGGCAATCGAGTTTAGCAAATCACGAATAGAGCAAACCCATCCTCATAATCACATCAAAATCTACCATTCCCAACTCAACAAGAACGGCTGTGGTATCTCGACCACGCACCGTGACAACATAATTCCTATAGAATCGCGCGGTTGTAATAGATTCACCAAACGGAGTCGACACAGAGAACAGCTCATGGAGTTGTTCGGGTTCTATCCCAAAACTCTAAGCAACAAAAGGGGTGACATATGATAAGGAAGACCCGGGATCAATAAGAGCATGAACATCATGGGACTAAACAGTCAGAATGCCTGTGACGACATCTGGAGAAGCCTCCGCACTCTGACGACCACTCAAAGCATAGAACCGACTGGGTCCTCCCCAACCTCAGGCACCACCTCTGGCTGCACCATGCCCTACTGGTGTTGAAGGGCCTCGGGCTGGTGGGCGTGTTGAAGATGTAGCAGTTGAAGAATAAGATGGCTGGGCGGCACCCCATCATGCACCCTGGTTGAATGAAGGGAAATCTCTATGAATATAACCCCTCACCCCACAACCATAGCTTACTGGCTGATCCAGATAACAAGGCCCAGTATGAAACCTCTCGCACTTGGGGCATGGTCCCCTCTGTTGCTGCTGGAACCTCCAACCTGAACGGCCTAGCTGATGGAACCCCATGCCGCCAGAACTAGCCCCAAAAAAACCTCCCTGCTGATGATGATGGTGACGCCCTGGTGGCGGGGCACTATGTGATGACTGAGCCTGAGACTGGGATGGTCCTGATGACCCTCTCCCAGGAACTTGTCTCCCTCCTCCAAAAGAACCCCCGTGGACGCCCGCCGACCGGTATCTACTACTACTCTCTCTCCATTCTTATCTTCAATTTCTGAGCCTCCGTAGCCTGGGAAAATCCCACAATCTTCCCATAGTTCATACCTGAATGCAGAGCAGCTCTAGCAGCTTTATTAATAACCAAAGGACCAAGGCCCTACACGAACCGACGAACTCTAGCCTCCATAGTAGACACCATATGAACAACATATTTGGACAAGCGCATGAACTCCATATGATACTCCCACACACTCGTGTTGCCCTGTGTGAGGACCTCAAACTCTGTAGCACGGGCTGCCATAGTCTCGGCAGGCAAGAAATGGTCCATGAAGGCATCTACAAACACATCCCACCTCGCCGGAAGGCTCCCCTCCCCACGAGAACTCTCCCACATTTCGAACCACGAATATGCCACTACCTTCAGACGATAGGAAGCCAACTCAACCCCCTCTATCTTAGTAGCCCTCATAACTCAGAGGGCTCTGTATATCTCATCAATGAACTCCTGAGGATCAGCCTCTGGGTCGGTGCCTGTGAACTCTGGAGGGGCTAACCGTAGAAACTGGTTGACTCTGGAACCTGAAGAATCCCCTGGCTCTCTAGAGGATGTAGGGGAAACATTTGATCTTTGGGCCTGGGAGGCCACTAACTAGGTCAACATCTGGATAGCTCCCCTTAGGTCCCCGTCGAAAATACCGGGACCGGAAGCTGGAGCTGGAGGTGGGTCAGGAGTATCAGCGGGAGAGATTTCAGCACCCTCCGCTGGAGCAGGAATAGGAATAGTCTATCCTGGAGTGGAGGAGTCAGGCTAATTTGTGGCCGGGGAATCATTCGCACCCGCACCATCAGCTAGAGAATTTATGACCACTCCTGGAGTGGCATTGGCCTCTCGGCCGACTCGAGCTCTCTTCTTGGGTGCCATTTATGGAAAATTGGAACAATGCACGAGTTAGAGGTAGACAACCTCACCTTTCACCACATCGCACGATATAGAATAGAAATAAAAGGGTACTTTCCTAAATATCCATGCAGCCCCCTTATTATAGATGTGGTCGACAACACACCGATAAGAAAGGCTCTACTAGACACGGCTCCGAGACATCCTATGACACTTTTGAAACCTTAGGCCCTAATACCATGTTTGTCACGCCCCAGAACCGAGGTACGGGACCGGCGCCTAACCGAATGAACCCGGTCATACGAACCTGATTTGCCTTTTTTACCCAATGTGTTTCCCCGTGTTTATAACATACATTATTCATATGATACATCAAGAGAAAATCAAAAACATGGATTCACAACATAAAGTCCATTTTTCCTCTTTAAAACATTTTCAACATTTAATCTTCCCCAAAACATACATACTAAAATACAACGATCACAATACGGGATCATGATTACAAACTTGTACGACAACTACCCAAAATACATATGTACCACCCACATAATGTCTATGGAGCCTCTAAGAGTACAAGCAGTATACATAGACTTGCTGGCAACAAGGCCCCGGCTATACCTCAAAAGAAGACGACATAAACAAAATGAATCAACATGAACTACACACGGGCCCGAGAAGGAGTGGGGCTCACCAAGACTGCTGAAAAGATGGAGGGAAGGCACCACTAACAACGACCGGAGCTACCTACTATGGAACCACCTACATCCATATAAAAGATGTAGCGCCCCTGGCAAAAGGGACGTTAGTACCATTGAATAGTACAAGCATGTATGAACAAACCTACTCAAAATAGGTTAAAAAATAACAGTCAAACATGAATAGAGGCATCATACAACAATACACTGAAACATGGAAAATCACAACAAGAATTACCACATCCCACAGCCCGTTTTGCTATCTTTTGGTTAATGTACTTTTAAGTTTCCTCTTGTTATTATTATTACTGATCCACCGTGTCGTTGTCACATGGAGTCCGATCTTTTCCCTATCGGCTAAGTCATCCTAGGTGAGGTCTGAATTTCAATCACATCACATATAACCACCGTGACTTAATCTCACGGAGTCCGATCTCTTTCCGAATCGGCTAGGCTAACATCGTGGCTCGTGCACAGCACACGGGGTCTGATCTTTGCCCGATCAGCTAGGCCATCTCATTTGAAAACAGTGAGGACAATAATCATCATCAAATCATAATCATATCACAATATCAAGTAATCCATGTGTACGGCATAGAGTGTGATCCCAGCCAAACCGGGTAGGCTTTCTAAACCCTAGGACATTCTCCTGGTACAATTATGGGTGTTGTAGATCACTTACATCATTTTTAACCCTTTTGATCCCCAACACATATTGTTTTTTGATTCGTCTTTCATATCATTAGAATCGTTTGATTCACATTTCACAACAATTCATCTTTTAATCCATATTCCATAGCCATCCATTCCATTAATTCATGTTTCACAATAATTCAACCTCATGTTTCGCTTTTCACATCATTACCAACTCTTTACCCACATTTCATATCATAACAACTTTTTTATTCATATATCATACCATTCCAGTCTTTCATATTTACCACACCCATAATATGCGAGGATCGCACACATAGTAGAAGAAGGAACATAAAGATCACAACTCATATAGTCAAGTAGCACAACGATATGGTATTATCATGGAATGACATAGAAGCAAGAATTCCTCAATTAGGCACATAGAACACATAAATTCCATAGACATCCAACAAGAGAATCATACCCGGAAAGTGAGCACAATGGGTTTATCTTGTGAGGGTTAGAGTTAGCCATACATACCTCGAGTTGAAATTTTCCTTTAATTTCTATCCCAAATCATCGGATTTTTTAACGCCTTCAATCTAATTTACAATGTGACACATTCAAACTTAGAGTTAGGAACCTTGAACCCATTTGGGCATTTTATCAAATATTATGTGGTCCTTTAGATTAACTAGCCTATTTTTAGTGAAAGATTGCCCTAGCTTACTTCCCTTTGCTAGATTATAGTAGATTATTCACATGCATGCAAGGTCATAACTCTCATCTTCAAGAACCAACCTATGTGTGTTCTATTCTAACTAAAATCTGAAAATTTGGGGAAATGGGGTGGAGGCTTACCTCATATGGTGAAGAAGATGACGACTACTCGATTAATTCCAGGCCTGAGTACAGATGGAGGACCAACTTGGGGAAGATGGGGACTTCTCTCACTAGAACCCACTCTCACTTCTCTCTATTTTAATTAGATAGCCGATAAAAATGAAGGGGAGGGGTGATTTATTAAACTGGGGGTTGGGTTTTATGATTATAAATTAGGAGTCTCGAAGCAGGTATGCGGACAGGAGTGCGATAGCACTCCTGACTTGCAGTCTGCATACCTGTCGCATAAATGGCCTTAAGATGGGCCAAAAAGGAAAGCAGACTGCCTAGGTATGCGACCGCTATGTTGTACGCATACCTGTTATGCGATTGCACAGTGCGTCGCATAACTCCCTCCGCAAAAATAGAGGTGCAAGAATGCGACAACTATGCGGCCCGCATCCATGAAATGCGATCGCATTATTAGCCGCATAGATGTCCTCTAAATGGACAGCAATTGTCCAGGTATGCGACCACTATGCGGTCCGCATCCCTGATCTGCGATCGCATAGTGACCGCAGACCCGCGCACTTCTGGAAAATTTCATCTTTTAAGTCTTGGGGTAAATTTTACTCCAAAAAGAGTCTGTTTTAAGATTTACTACTGTTATAACAATATGGGGACCTACCCGGGCATCGTCTTTAGTCTAGAAAATTTACGGGTCTTTACATATAATTCTTTCAAATAAATATCTTTCGAATATAATCCTTTCAAATAATATTTTGAATATATATTTCTTTCAAATAAAAGTCATCATGTGGCACCTCATATATTTCTTTCCACAGCACCTCGTGCCCATATTTCTATTGTAACGCAAAATATCAATATATAATATCCGCACAATCAATTTATTTTCAATAAAGTAAAGTTACAATTTTTAAATCAAGTAAGAAATCAACAAAGAAATGAATTTATTTTTGAAATAGTTTGACTGAAGAAAATGATATTTCAATTAAAATAAAGCATTTGATAAGCTACTAATTTGGATGTAAAACTTATTAAATTAAAAAAGAATAGTTATTTCTTTTATTTAAAACAACTTATTCATCGAAAACAAGTACAACCCAGAAATACAAATCCATAGAGTGTCATACGTAAAGCCAACACAATACAACATGAGTAAACAACAGGAGCAATCCTGAGGTACCGTCTTGTAGTCCCAAAAGTAAATATGCAAGACAGGGGAGCTCCTGAGGTACCGCCTTATAGTCCCAAAAGTAAATATACAAGACAAGAGGAGCTCCCAAGGTACCACCTCGTACTCCCAAAAGTAAATATTTAACACAGGCGGAGCTCCCGAGGTACCGCCTCTTAGTTCCTACAGTAAATATGCAAGACAGGGGGAGCTCCCGAGGTACTGCCTCGTAGTCCCAAAATTAAATATGCAAGGCAGGGAGAGCTCCCGACGTACCGCCTCGTAGTCCCAAAAGTAATATCACAACATAATACAACTTGCACCTCAAGTTCTCAAATATCACAACACATCACAAATGGCACATCAAGTGCTCAAATATTACAACATGTCACAATTTTCCCATAGGCCACAACCAATTCCAAAGATACGACAAAATCAATTAATTCCGCAGCAATTAGCTCAAGGCTCCACACAACGTATATAAAATCTCAAAAACAACCACAAGTATGAAAAAGTAACTCAGCATATGACAACACCTTCTTCAATCCAAATTTCTGATAAATATATAGTGCCTCTCTTATTTATTTAATTATTTGCAGACAGTAAAATCCATAATATAATTATTTCTAGGGAATATTGAATCAGCAAACACAGAGAATTCACATAAAAATTCAAGTAGCAATCACACCAATTTATCATGTAAGAATAAATTCAAAAAATAAATATTTGAGGCATGGCAAATAGAGGATTAAATAAATGTCCACAATTATTCAATTTAATACGTAAACATTCTTAAGACTTTAAACCAATAAGTTTTGCACATATAAGCCCGAGTACGTGCTCGTCACCTCGCGTACACGGAGTTTCACATTTCACAAATGATACTCAATGCCTAAGGAGTAATTCCCCAACTCAAGGTTAGGCAAGACTCTTACCTTTACGGAGTTAGGCCGATATTTCAAAATAGCCTTCTTTCTTGAATTGGTCTCTGGATAGCTCAAATCTATCCAAATTAATTGTATAATTTCATTAAAATTCATCGAAAACAATTACAAATAATAAAGCATCGACTTAAAATTTCACATTACAAAGTCAACCAAAAGACAATCTGGGACCCGCCTCTCAGAACACGACAGAGTTTTCATGAAATCCAAACACCCATTTCGATACGAGTTCAACCATACTAATTTATCAAATTCCGAAAATAAATCGACCTCCAAATCTTAAATTTTCTTTTTTGAAAAGTTTTACAAATTTCTCCAATTTATTCTATTTGATTCACTAATAATTGATGAAAACAACCATGGAATCATAAAGTATAATAACTTTTGGATATAGAACACTTACCCAATTCATATGGTGAAAATCGAATTAAAAAGTGCTTCAATCCGAGATCCATAGCTCCAAATATGTTTAAATGGACGAAACCCTCGTTTCAAGAATCTGTCCAGGCAAGTCGCATTTGACATTTGCGATTTGTCTCAGCCCCAAAAAATAGCATTACCAGCCTTCAGTAAATGGATCATAACTTTCAGTACGACTATCCAAATGATGAATGATTTAACTTTTTATAAACTAGACACCAGGAGCTACAACATTAATGTTTTGCTCATCTCGAAATTCCTTATATATTGCGAGACATAAGTTCCCAAAGTCAGCATGCAGAAATTTCTTGCCATGCACACTGTTGAAGCCAAAATCTGCAGTACCAGCCTTCAGTTAGTCGATCATAACTTTGTTTACAAATGTCAAAATGATGAATTTTTTATTTTTCTAGAAACTAGAATCAAAGATCTACAACTTTCATGTTTTGATAATTTCTGTAGTCCTTGTAAATTTCGAGATATAAGCTTCCAAAGTTAGCTTTGCGCATCAGATATTTCGCACACTACTGTAAAAAAACTAGCAGTTAACCACTCTGAAACTCACCCGAGCCCCTAGAGACACTATCCGAACATACCAACAAGTCTCAAAACATATTATGGACTTAGTAGAGGCCTCAAATCACATCAAATATTGCTAAAAATACTAATCACACTACAATTCAAGCCTAATGAAACTAAAAAATTCCAACTTCTATATTTGATGTCGAACCCGATCAAATAAATTCTGATTGACCTCATATTTTTCACACAAGTTATAAATGACATAACAGATATGTTCTAATTTTCAGAATCGGATTCCGACCCAGATATCAAAAAGTCAACTTTCGGTCAAACTTCTGAATTCCATTTTTTCCAACTTTCGCCAAAATGCTTCAATTTATTCTACGGACCTCCAAATCCAATTTCAGGCATACTCCTAAGCCTAGAATCACCATACAAAACTATTTAAATCATCAAAACTTCATTCCGGAGTCATTTGCTCAACAGACAAACTCCGGTTAACGCTTTTCATTTAAGCTTCAAAAATGAGAATTGTTCTTTCAATTTAATTCTGAAACTTCCGAAAATCAAACTTGACCACACACGCAAGTCATGATACATATCACGAAGTTTCTCGGGATCTTAAGTCGCTAAATGGGGCATTAATTATTAAAACGACAAGTCGGGGGTCGTTACAACTCTAGAGAAGATAGTTACATTTCATGATGAATTGTCCGAAGATGCACATCAGTGGCCCTCTGAGAGTGATGAAAGAAGAAGATCGAATAGTGTACGCCATGTTGATGCTAACACATGTGTGCAGGTACATCTGATGTTATGGCTAAAGAAATACGAAAGCTAGCCTTAGTCTCAATACAAAGTGAGCTTCATGCAGCACGTGATATATGTGGAGGATCATGAGTGCCAGACTTCAACTGAGGAAAATAATGATGTGGGGAATCATAACTTCAATGCAATGGGTCAGAAGCACCCCGGCTTTTCATAGAGTTCACCTAGGGGTAATGCAAATGCATGGCAACAAAACAACCCCATATTCCAGGGACAAGGAGCTCTTGGTTTTATGAATCATCCAAGGCCAAAGTTTTAGCCTCAACAGTCCAATCAGCATGGTTTAGAAGATTTAATGAAAGCTTTCATTGTCAATACAGATGAGAGGTTAGATACTCGTGGAACAGCCATCAAAGAACTTGGCATTGGTTTTCAAATTTGGAGAGTCAGGTTGGGCAGATTGCAACCATATTGTCTGAGAGAATCCTAGGTACTCTGCCAACTGAATTGAGAGAAACCCCAAGGAAACGGCGAATGTTTTGACCTTGAGGAGCATGAAAATGTTGGAAGATCCCACTCCGATCCAAAAAGATGTGTTACCTGAAAAAGAAAGCGGGGAGCAGCTGAAAAATGAAGTTGATAAGAAGAAGAAAGGAAAGATGGGAGCTAAGAAAAAGAAGAAGGATGAAACATCAAGAAGGGATGAATCTAATGAGAGCGAGCATATGTCTTCTTTACCTTTTCCCCAAAATCTGTATAGAGAAAAGCTGGACAAGTAGTTCGAGGGATTTCTAGATACATTGAAACAAGTTAATTTAAATTTTCCATTCACAGAAGTGCTCTCCCAAATTCCATCTTATGCCAAATTCTTGAAGGATATCCTTACAAATAAGAGAAAGATAGAAGAGACCTCAATAGTCAAGCTCACAGAGCATTGCAGTGCAATCTTGCAAAAATAAACTCCCACTAAAGTGCGGAGATCTAGGGAGTTTTACTATACCTTGATCTTTAGGCACTATTAATTTTGATAAGCCTTTATGTGATTCTTCTTCCTCAGTTAATCTAATGCCTTTATCTATTTACAGGAAACTAGAGGATGAGATTGGAGAGATAAGGTCAGCACCAATATCTTTGCAGCTGGTAGACCAAACAACTTTGATACATGAGGGGATAGTTGAAGATGTCTTAATTAGGGTAGATAAGTTTGTATTCCATGTAGGCTTTATAGTGGTGAAGATGGAGGAGAACAAAGAGGTACCCCTTATCCTAGGAAAACCATTCTTAACAATGGGTAGAGCTATACTAGATATACATGAAAGAATATTCATGAGTAGAGTGGGTGAGGAGACTGGTACTTTCGAGATGAATTTAGAAATAGAGGTGAAAAAGGAGAAGCCAACTGCAAGTGTAGAGTGGAAAGTGAAGAGTTCAAAAGAGAAAGCTCCAGTGATTGAGAAAGATAAGTGTGGGGTGCACCCCAAAAAAATGTGAGAAGAATTTGTATGCATGGATGTGTGTATTAGGTCGGGCGAGAAGAATGTACGTCGACTTCGACTCAGGGCCCGACTAGATACTCAGGCAAGTTTTCTTTACCTTATACTTTTTAATTGTGTGTCATGGGGACACGTCACAACTTAAAGTGCGGGGTTGGGGATGTTTGTATGTTGTATGTACATTAATTTGAGTTTTGGTGTTGTTAGTTTTAGTAGTTAGAAAAAATAAATTCAAAAAAACATAAAAAAAAATTTAAAATTTTCAACTTTTCCCGACAATGGATGTCATCGACAGATTTCTTGAGGGATTAAAGTCAAAAGGAAAAAGGCAAAAGGATTTTCTTTTGTTAGGTAGTGTATTAATTTTCCCTTGGTTTTTCTTTGTGCCGATTCTTTTCCAAGGATTTTGTTTGAACCGGGTGTAGTTAGTTTTTTTTGCTAGGAGTAGAACACCTTATGCTATGATTTGAAATGGAAGCAATATCTCCAGACTGTATTATTCATGGAGAATAATGAGTGCTTTAGTTGTGACGCATAGGCTCATTTTATGACTCTTGCATAAGTACCTTAAATTGTATGATCTTAACTTTGATTAATTGCTTTGACTTTAGTGTCTAGATATTCTGATCCTGAGTGAGTTATGAACCATGTTCATTGCATTTGATGTCTAGAACTTTCCCCGTGTGTTTGCAAAGTTAAATAGTAGTTTTATTCAGTCTTGGAAGTGATATAGGAAGTTCTTTGTTGAGCCAGTTATATGCTTTTACCCACCTAATTGTTATATATCTTAGTTAGATCCTTTGAGCCTATAATCTTGTTTCTTTGGCAACCACATTACAACCCTTACTCATTTATTTGAATTGACCATATATTTGAACATTTTACCTCTCGTGGTGAGCACTTGAATTTGTTATGAACCTTGAAAAAGTTGAAGTGTCGGAGGCTAGTTTGGCTTTTGAGTGGAACTATTGAATTAAGGAGAAAGGCGCAATGGTTTGAAAAAGTAAGAGCCGCTTGGACTGAATAAGAAAGAAGAAAAAAAATTGGTGTATTGTTGTGAAGAAAAATATTCTTTGATAGTGGTGACTCTTGAGGTAATTGTGCTTAAAGAAGTGGGGAGTTAATATATATTGATGTGAAGGTGGAGTTATGGTTTGACATAAGTGTGGGGCTTTGAAAGGTAAATTGTATGTATTAAAGTTCTTAGGGAGGTGTAGTCACTCTTATATCTAAATGTATCCTACCCATCCTAAAGCCTACATTACAACCAATTAAATTATTACTTGATCCTTGACGGAATGAGCTCAATTAGTAGAGTAGTACACTATGGGCAAGCCTATGATGAATCTTTTGTGGCATATGAATGTTGCTTCTGAGAGTGACTGAATGCTTTCTATCTTGAGTTCCTGATTGTTCTTAATTTTTATGGTGTGTGGAACTACTCTCTATTATTGTGTGAGGGAACTTGATTCATGAAGGAAAGGTAATGCTTGGCCTTTGTGTTAGAGTAAGTGAGCGGGTTATAAATAATGTGTGGTGCTTTTGAGTCAAATTTTAAGGCTAGGATGTTACGATATTATACTTAATCTAGTTTAAATATTCTTGGTGTGATGAGTTATAAGAGTTGTTTAAAAAGGTCGTGTTTACATGGAGTGTAGTTTGATTGCTCGAGGACGAGCAATGGTTTAAGTGTGGGATGTTGATGGTAGGCTATAATCTCGTGTTTTAGTTGCTATTGCACTCTAATTTACAGCACTTTAATTGTGTTTGAGCTTTAATTGATAATGTTTTGCACTAATTGTGTGTTTTATGACTTGTAGGAGTGATTCTGAGCTATGTAGATATTATGGAATGAATTCGAGATATTTGGAGCTTGGAAGTCTGAGTAAAATCCCAGGGGATTAAACCGGGATCGTGTTCAGGGGTCGAGAACCATATCTGGATATCAAAAAGTCAAGAAAAATTCGTACTCTCAGAAATTCCCACAGCCGCAATGCGTGGAGTGGCGCGTGGGGCGACGGGGCTGCCTATTTTCCTGCTCCTGTCAAATTGCAAGCACTCTAAAGTATCTCACTGTCGCCCCTCCTGGTGCGTCGTCCAATGCGGCACGCCTGTACAATTTTTACAGAGTAATTGTCATGTACAATTTGTGATGAATTGCTCCATATCTATGGAGTAGTTCTCTTTAGCATTTGATGGATTTGGTGTATTGATATTTGTTATGGATAATAACTCTAGTTTATGTATCGAATCATTTTGGATGTTTTAATTATTGCATCTATACTCACTTGTTCATGTAACCGAGAGAGGCATAACTTGTGATATACTTGCATTCTATTTCGTTGGTTGAATACATTAATTCTTCTTAGTAATTGAAAGAGGATAGTTGAATTATTGATTAAACTTAGTTAGGAGGATAATCGATAGAGGTTCTCCTAAAGACCAATTCACTACGACATCTTGCATATCTTCACCGAGCTTTAATTTAGATCATATTGTGAGGTTGATGCTTAATCGAGAGAGGAGTTTCTACTAAACGTTTGAACTAATAATTGAGTGAATTCGAGAGACTCACTTGAACATTGGAAGTGAATTAACTAGAGTTAAATTACAGACAAGTATCTTGCACCTATCCTATCAAAATCCTATTTTCTCCCATTGATAACCTTCTTTGCTCGCTTCTTGTTCGATCGTCATTAGTCAATAACCGTAGATTCTTAGTTAATTGTACTTTTTAATCACATAATTCTCAATTGTTGATCATCTTGGATAGCAATCAAGCTATATAATATGAAAATATTATTTAACTCCAATCCATGTGGATAAGATATTATATTATACTATATTCGACTAGCAAGCATATTTAAGTGTGTGTTTTGCGCTCGTCATCAACTCCCGGTCAAACTTCTCAATTCAAGCCTTCAACTTTCTAACTTTCGTATAAATGCATCAAATCAACCTACAAACCTCCAAATCAAAATCCGTACACACGCCTAAGTCCAAAATCACCATACGAAGTTATTGGAATCTTCAACATACCATTACGGAGTTGTCTACACAAAAGTCAAACTCCAGTCAACTCTTTTCACTTAAGCTTCTAAAACAAGAATTGTCCTTCTAAATAAATTCTGAAACATCTGATAATCGAGCTCGTTTTCAATTAGTGCTAATACATAATATGAAGCTATTCAAGACCTTAAGCCACTGAACATGCTAATTCGCAAAACAACCGATCGGATCATTTCATTCTCCCCCTCTTAAACAGACGTTAGCCCTCAAACGTCCCAAGAACTGGTCTGGACTCACGATCACTGAATGAACTCACCATACATATACTCGCGGGTGATCCCATTTCACCCCAATCCACGTAAGCCCGACATCACCATCTCAACTGAAGATTATCCCTTCCACCCACACCGATAAACCTTAGAACCAAATTTTTTACCATCTGATCCTTTCCCAAAGACTCGATTCCCACATAAACACACTGTATCAACCTCAACCAGGTGCAACGGCTCATGCATACACCCAAAAGGTATAACTACATGATGTAACACATCATACATATTTCTATAACAATAACTCTAACTACAATAGCTGCCCATAATCAAATCCAACACCGGTAAATAATCTCATTACATCTAGAACCTTGTTCCAGACCTTCTTAATACTGACAAGGATGCAAGAAACATGAATATCCCTTAACCATTCACTAAAATCAACAAGCCACACCCAACACCACCTAGGTACACACTTTTCAAGCTAAAACCCAATAATCACAACGCGAATATGAATGAATATGCAAAGAGAAACACATGAGAAAACTATAAAATAAGCCCAAAATAATGTACAGTATACTAGTATACCTTCTTCATTTTCATTAACTGCATCTTGTTCCTATCACCTTCTTTATCTTTTTTCACATCTCTGTTATCATGATTCGAAATCCAACTAGTCATGATGGCACCTAACCCAACCCGCTAGGTAAGCCACTTAAGAATAAACCAATTCAAATGAGATTCGTTAAGAGAATAAATGGTAATACAGCTGAACTATTATACAAAGAATTCACAAGGACTAGTTGTACAAAATATGAGCTTCTGAGATTTTGAATTTACAAAGCTGGTATGAAATAAAATACATCATATGTTTGAAATGTACATAAACATATTTTCATATATCTAAAGCTACCATGAGCAAGAGGCATCTAAATCTTCAGTGCTAGCTCCCACTATACATAGCAACATCAGCATCCAAAATCTGCACGTAAGGTGCAGAAGTGTAGTATGAGTACAATCAACTCCATGTACTCAATAAGTAACAAACCTACCATTAGGTTGAAAGTAGTAATGAGAGGAGAAGATCCCAGTCTAGACTGCATAAGTCGGGCCCGCTCAGGTCCTTGAGGAATGTATAGCCACTCTCATACTTCAGGATGCCCTAGTCCGCTTAGTTGGACTCATGGAGAGTGTGGCTCAGGTTGGAGATTCTTATGGAACCAGTTGTCTCTCTGGCTGGGGGAGGATCATAGACTCTCACCACTCACACTCTAGAGCATACCGCTCCCACATATCAGACTCGAGAAGTTCTTCCAGTTGGGGTAGCTCAGCCTATTATTGCTACATGGACGGGGGAGAGGGCCCCGATGACTTCTAAGGGATTGATGAGATCGGATAAGTTCACAAAGCTCTTTCCAATTCATTTTAGCGATGTACCTTCTAAGGACCCACAAGACTATTTGGACCGATTCCACGAAATATTGCACAACATGGGTATTGTTGAGACCAATGGGGTCGACTTTGCAATTTTTCAGATGACCGGTTCTGTCAAGAGGTGGTGGCAGGATTTTGAGCGGAGCAAATCAGCAGGTTCGCGCCCCTCACTTGGGATCAGTTTTGACAGTTATTTCTGGAGAAGTTTATTCCTTTCACCCTAAAAGGGGGGTAGTATAGGTAGTTCGAGCGCCTTTGGCAGGGTAGCATGAATGTTACCTAATATGAGACCCGATTTGTGGACCTAGATTGCCATGCAGTTATCTTACTCCCTACTGAGAGGGAGAGAGTAAGGAGATTCATTGACGGCCTTACCTTTGGTATTAGACTGCAGATGGCCAAGGAGACATGGGATGATATTCCTTTCCAACGGGCAGTAGAGATAGACGGATTAAGATGATTCGTAAATAGGGCAGAGAGGCGGTACTTGAGAAGTGGCCCCATCACTTTGGGAGTTTCAGTGTTGCCTCATCTAGAGGCAGGGGTTCTTTTGTCAAAGTCCATCCTCCCAGACCGACTCAGTCATCTCGTCAAGCATCCCACGATGCTTCAGGTAGTCGTGAATCACATGGGTATCGTTTGGAGCAGCCATCCTACAGTGCACCTTCAAGTCCTATCAATGCACCACCAATTTGGAGCTATCACAGTGAGTATCCGATCCATTAGGGTTATTCTCCACTTCAGCAGCCGCAGCAGCTGAGGGCTTGTTATACATGTGCAGATTCGAGGCACGTCATAGGATTTTACCCTAGGTCACGGGCAGCATGCCATAGCATATTTCTCATGCCATGGTTCTGACACGGTTGCTTCACCGCCTGCTCATCCAGGTAGAGGCAGGGGTCAGGCTGCTAGAGGTGATGGTCAGGCTGTTAGAGGTGGAGGCCATCCAGTTAGAGGTTTCCCGAGGGGCAGAGGTCAAAATGGTAGGGCTCAGCCACATTTTTATGCATTCCCAGCCAGACTCAAGGCAGAGTCATCTAAGTCGTCATCACAGGTATTGTTCTGGTTTGTTATAGATATGCCTCAGTTCCATTTGATCCAGGCTCTATTTTATATGAGTCATCCTATTTTTCTTCATATTTGGTTATGCCTTGTGATTCTTTGAGTGATCATGTCTATGTTTCCACAACGGAGATTCTATTGTTATAGATTGTGTCTATCGCGCATTTTTGGTTTCTGTGGGGAGCTATGAGACTAGGGTAGATATTCTACTTATTGATATGATGGACTTCGCTATTATCTTGGGCATGGATTGGTTTTTACCTTGTGCAATTTTAGAATGTCATGACAAGACGGTGACATGAGGCATACCGGGGTTTCCCCGATTAAAGTGGAGAGAGACTCCTGACCATTCTGCTAATAGGGTTATTTCTTATGTGAAGGCTCGGTGTATGGTCAAGAAGGGATGTCTAGCATATTTAGCTTATATCTGTTATCCTAGTGTGAAGGTTCCTTCCATGGATTCGGTATCATTTGTGCGCGAGTTTCTAGAGGTATTTCCTATAGATTTGTCAGGGATGCCACTCGTCAGAGATATCGACTTTTGTATTGACTTGGCTCCGGGCACTCAACCTATATTTATTCCACCATACCTATTACCAACTTGAGTTGAGGGGATTGAAGAAACAATTGCAGGATTTGCTTGATAAGGGATTCATTAAACCTAGTGTCTCGCCTTGGGATGCTCCGGTGTTGTTTGTGAAGAAGAATGATGGAACGATGAGGATGTGCATTGACTATCGGTGGTTGAACAAAGTCACTATCAAGAACAAGTATTTTTTGTTGAGGATTGATGACTTATTTGATCAGCTTCAGGGCACCAAAATGTTCTCAAAGATTGATTTGAGATCTGGCTACCATCAATTGAAGATTAGGGCACCGGTTGTTCCTAAGATAGCTTTTCGGACTCGGTATGGCCACTATGAGTTCCTAGTGATGTCATTTGTCTTGACAAATGCCCGAGTAGAATTTATGGATTTGATGAACCGGGTGTTCATGCCCTATTTGGATTCTTTTGTGATTGTTTTCATTGATGACATCTTGCTTTATTCATGCAGTCGAGAGGAGCATGAGTAGCATATTCGAGTTGTACTTCAGACCTTGAAGGAAGTCAATTATATGCCAATTTTTCAGAGTGTGAGTTCTGGTTGGACTAGGTTGCCTTTTTGGGCCATATTGTATCTTCCGAGGGCATTAAGGTGGATCCTAAGAAGATTTAGGCAGTTCAGAATTGGCCTAAACCTACTTTAGCTACAGAGATCCGGAGCTTCCTGGGTTTGGCAGGTTATTATCGCCTGTTCATGGAGGGGTTTTCATCTATCTCAGCCCCATTGACCAAGTTTACCTAGAAGATTGCATTATTCAGATAGTTTGACGAGTGTGAGTTGAGCTTTCAGAAGATCAAGGCTACTTTGACTACAGCCCCAGTGTTGGTGTTGCTCACGGGTTTGAGATCTTACATCGTGTATTTTGATGCATCACATACTGGGTTTGGTGCGGTATTGATGCAGGATGGTAGAGTGATTGCTTACGTGTCTCGGAAGTTGAAGGCTCATGAGAAGAATTGCCATGTTCATGACTTAGAGTTGGAATCCATTGTTCATGTGCTGAAGATTTGGAGGCACTATCTGTACGGCATTTGTTGTGAGGTTTATACCGACCATCGGAGTCTCCAGCGCCTGTTTAAAAGACCTTAATTTGCCAGCGGAGATGGTTAGAGTTTTTAAAAGACTATGATATCACTATATTATACCACTCGGGGAAGGCTAATGTAAGGACCGATGCATTGGGTAGAAAGGCGAAGATTATGGGTAGTTTGGCATATTTACCAGTAGCAGAGAGACCACTAGCCATGGATTTTCAGACTTTAGCCGACCCGTTTGTGAGATTAGATGTTTCAAAGCCTAGCCATATTCTTGCTTGTGTTGTGGCACAATCCTTGTTGTTGGAGTGCATTAAGGTTCGCCAATTTGAGTATCCTCACTTGTTAGTGTTGAAGGATATGGTGCAGCGGGGTGGTGCCAAGGATGTTGTGATTGGTGATGATGGTGTTATGTGGGTTCAAGGCGGAGTTGTGTTCCAAATATTGATGGGTTGAGAGAGTTGATTCTTGAATAGACGCACAGTTCACGTTATTCTATTCACCCAGGCATCATGAAGATATACCGTGACTTGAAACAACACTATTAGTGGCGCAGAATGAATAAAGACATTATTGCTTATATATCTCAGTGCTTGAATTGTCAACAGGTGAAGTATGAACATCAGAAACAGGGCAGACTGACTAAGAGATTGGAGATACTAGAGTGGAAGTGGGAGCCCATCATTTGGACTTCATGGTGGGATTGACACGGACCTTGAAGAAGTATGATGCAATTTGGGTTGTTGTGGACCAGTTGACTAAGTCTGTACACTTTATTTTTGTGGCAACCACCTATTCTTCAAAGAGGTTAGCTCAGATTTACATTTAGGAGATTATTCGCCTGCACGGCATGCCTATTTCCATCATTTCTGATCGAGGCACGCTATTCACATTGCATTTTTGGAGAGTCGTGCAGCGTGAGATGGGCACGCGGGTTGAGCTGAGAACAATGCTGTATCCTCATATAGAAGGACAGTCTGAGCGCACCATTCAGATATTGGAGGACATGTTACGTGCTTGTGTTATGGATTTCGGAGGTTCATGGGACCAGTTTTTACCTCTTTTATAGTTTTCCTACAACAACAGCTACCATTCGAGTATTCTAATGGCGTAGTATGAGGCCTCATATATAAGGCAATTTCATTTGCCGATTGGTTGTTTTGAGCCCGGAGATGCTAGATTTTTGGGCACCTATTTGGTCTGTGATGCTATGGAGAATGTCATGTTGATTCAGGATCGACTTCGCACTGCTCAGTCTAGGCAGAAAAGTTATGTGGACCGGAATGTTTGGGATGTATCTTATATGGTGAGAGAGAAGGTTTTTCTCAAAGTTTCGCTTATGAAGCGCGTAATGCGGTTCGGGAAGAAGGGCAAGTTGATCCCTAGGTATATTGGGCCATTTGAGATTTTAGGGACAGTTAGGGAGGTTGCCTACAAGCTTGCATTGCCTCCTAGTCTATCATGAGTACATTTGGTATTCCATGTTCCCATTCTTCGGGAGTACCATAAGGATAGCTCCCATTTTTTGGACTTCAACACGGTTCAACTTGATGAGAATTTAGCCTGTGAGGAGGGGTCGGCGGATATTCTAGCCTCGCAGGTTCATCAGTTGTCCCTATGTGAAAGTGTGATGGAGAGGTCAGCCGATCGAGGCAACTACATGGGAGTCCAAGTATGATATGCGGAGTAGATACCCACACCTTTTCACCAGTCCAGGTGCTTTTCCATTTCTGTTTGAGGACGACCGTTTCTTTTAAAGGTGGAGAATATGACGACTCAATAGGTCATTTTGAGTACTAGAAATCACTTCCTTGTTTAGAGACCTCTCATAGCTTCATTTGATGTTTCTTGGTTTGCGTTGGTCTGTGTCTCTTTTCGAAAAGCTTTTATATGAAATTTCGATAAAAATGGAATTTTGACTAAAATTGATGCTGGAATTGACCACGGTCAACATTCTTGGTAAACCATCCTGGATCGGTATTCTGATGATTCCAGTGGGTCCGTACCGTGGTTTTGGACTTGGGAATATGTCCGGAAATGAATTCGGAGGTCCCTAGGTTGATTTGACTTGTTTTGTCGAAGGCTAGTAATTTGAAGGTTTGAAATTTCCTAGGTTTGACCGTAGGTTGACTTTTTGGCTACCGGGTTTAGATTTTGATTTGGGACTTGGTACAGGTCCGTTTTGTTATTTGAAACTTGTCCCCAAAATTCAGTGCAATTCGGAATTGGTTTGATATGATTCGGACGCTTAGTTGTGATTCTAGTTGTTCTTGAGTTTCCTTTTGGAATTTCATTTGTTTTGATGTTCAATTTGTAGTTTTAGGTGTTATTTTGGTGATTTGATCGTGCGAGCGAGTTCATATGATGTTATTATACTGGTGTGCATGTTTGGTTTGGAGCCCAAGGAGCTCGGGTGAGTTTCAGATGCATTGAGGAATAGTTTAGTCAAAGGTCGCATTTGCGACTCAGTGTTCTAAGGGGTGATCTTTGCATTTGCATAGAATTTGTCCCTATTTGCGAATGTGGGATTCAAATTGTGAACCTTTTGTCGCATTTGCGACTTTTGAGTTTCTGAGCTAGGGTTCACATTTGCGACCTTTGTCTCGCATTTGCGATGCTCGCAATTGCTACATCCGCTGCTGGGTAAAAGAGGAAAAAATCGGGACTTGGCTCATTTTACACCATTTTTCAACCCTAAGTAATCTAGAGACGATTTTTCAAGAGACTTTTCTTTCCAAAGTCATTGGTAGAAACTTTAATCCATTTCTTTTCAATTACCCATTACTTCTCATGTGTTTTCAACATCAAATCTATGATATTCATGGTATAAATTAGGAATTTGGGTAGATTGGGGATTTTGTAAAATTGATATTTAGACCTCAAATTGAGGTTGGATTTCGAAATAAATCACATAATCGGGCTCGGGGGTGAATGGTAATCGTGTTTTGATCCGAATCTCAGATTTTGACCAATCTAGCCTGGGGTTGACTTTGGTTTAATTTTTCATAAATCACTAAAGATTGAATCTTTTTTACTCATTAGTAGTTTCTAAAAAAACATTTTGAATTATTCGATCGATAATTGGTTAGATTTTGTTGGTTTGGAGGCTTGTTCAAAAAGTCCAGGTTGTGGTTGATTGATTGCTTTGGTTGCGGAGTAAGGTAAGTATTTTGGTTAACCTTGACTTGATGGAATTAGGACTAGGTTGTCTAATTTCTACGTGAATTATGTATGGGGACGACGTATATATAAGGTGACGAGTATATATACGTTGTCATTGGGTTAAAGCATGCGGGTGGGAGTTGTTCATCGTGTTATGTTGATTCATTGACTATGTTTTTCATGCTTAGTTAGATTAATACTTCTTTAATTATTCTTCTTCTTATCTATTGTTCATTTTGAAGTTGTTGAGATTTTAAAAGATGATTCAAGTTTTCATTACATTATGAATGAAGTAAAACTGCTTCCCACCTTGTTTTGCTATCTTGAAATATTGTTGTTACTTGGTGAGGAGGAGAGAAAATGTAACGACCCGGCCGGTTGTTCCAAGAGTTATAGCCATGTTTCCCTCATTTTTGCTTCTTTATGTGTTATTCAGCTTTATTTTGTTGCAACGGGTTGGTTGGTTTGGGTTTGGAGTGGTTTTGGAGTGGAATGAAACACTTATTCTGTATTTTAGAAGGTTAAGTTGGAAAAGTCAACCGGATGTTGAATTGTGTGTAAACGATCTCGGATTGGAATTTTTATGGTTCGGATAGCTCCGTAAGGTAATTTTGGACTTAGAAGCGTGTTCGTAATGTAATTTGGAGGTCCGTGGTAGAATTAGGCTTGAGTTGGCGAAATTGGGAATTTGGTGATTTTCAGTCGGCAGTGGAAAATTAGGTATCGAGATTGGAATGGAATTTCGGAAGTTTGAATAGGTTTGTAGTGTCATTTTTGATGTGTGTGCAAAATTTCAGGTCATTCGAAGGTGATGTGATAGGTTTCGGCATTGTTTGTGAAATTTGAAAGTTTAGAAATTCTGAGGCTTGAATCCAAGGGTAATTTGGTGTTTTGTATTGTTTTGAGTGATTCGAAGGTGCGACTAAGTTCGTGTGGTGTTGTGGGACTTGATGGTATGCTTGGTTGAGGTCTTAGGGGGCCTCGGGTGAGTTTTGGTAGGTTAACGGATCATTTTTGGACTTTGCATAATGGCTGATAACTGCTGGTGTAACTTTCTGGTTTCTTAATACGCGATCGCGTGGGTAGGTCCGCGATCACGTAGGCTTATTTGGAGTAGAGGCGAGTTTGTGCTACGCGATCGCAGAGTTCGGAACACGATCGCGTGCGTGTGTGAAGATGTGCTTCGCGAACGTGTGGCCAATGTCGCGTTCGCGTAGAAGTAATTAAGCTGTGAGGAGGTGAGGTGAATTGCTCTATGCGATCGCGTTAGTAAGGATGCGATCACGTAGGTTGAAGAAGCAGTAGTCCATGATCGCGTGGGCAATTCTGTGATCGCGTAGGGTTAATGTGTGGGCTGTCCATTTTTGTGCTTTGCGATCGCGAGGCAAATTCCACGATCGCGATGAATGTATACCTGGGTAGATTTAAAAGATTCAAAACGAGGGTTTCGAGTTTATATCATAAACTTGAAGTGGGAGCTCGGTAAAGGCGATTTTTGGAGAGATTCTTGTGTGGGTGTTTGGGGTAAGAGATTTCTATCTAATTTTTGTCAAATTCCATGATTATGCATTTAATTTAATCCTTTAATTTGTGATTTGGGGTGGAAAATTGGGTAAAATGAGGAAGAGTTTTTGAGTTGGATTTTGGGGGGTTTGAATGGGATTTTGTTATCGGATTGAAGCAAATTTGGTATGATTAGACTCGTGGGTGAATGGACTTTCAAGTTTTGTAGCTTTTGTTGGATTATGAGACGTGGGCCTGGGGCCGGGTTTGAATCGAATTCGGGATTTTTGGTCTAATTTGATAATTTTCATATGGAATTCGTTCCTTTAGCATATATTAATGATAATATACTGATTTTAAATAGATTCAGAGCGTTTGGAGGCCGAGTCAAGCGGCAAGGGCGTCTCGAAGTAGGATTTTTGCTTGATTGAGGTAAGTAAAGCTTCCAAACTTGGTTCTGAGGGTTCGAATCCCCGAGCTATGTGTTATGTGATTAGTATTGAGGTGACGTGCATGCCAAGTGCCGGGCGTGCGGGTGTGCACCATGAGAATTGTGGCCTGGTTCATTCCATGGCACCGCTTAGTATTTTTTCTTGCTGATATCTGTATTTCTATCATGTGATTAAGTATATGTGTTGTAACTCATGCTAGATATCCTATTAGGGATTCACGCCGATACTGTTGAGACCCGAGTGGTCATTTCATGCTGTCATCTCATTTGTGTCATTGATATTCTATACTCAATCTTATTCATGCATATCATATCATGTCTCTGTCTCAGTTGTTAATAATTGGCATATCATATCATTTTTCGAGCTAGTTTCATGGCATTGTGAGCCCGTGTGTGTGAGACTTGAGAGTGATGACTGAGTGAGGCCGAGAGCCTGATTATGAGTGACAATTATGGGATCGGGCTGCACGCCGTAGCGGTTATGTTGATGATTATGATAGCGCTTGGGTTGTAGGAGCCCCTCCGGAGTCTGTAACACACCCCTAGTGAGCGCAGATGATATTATCGAGGGATGGATTTCCCTGGACATGGATTTGTTCGAAGTATTGATACCTGGAGATAGATTTAACCATAGGGTTGGATTACCCTTTTTTCCTCTCTACCGAGTGACTATATAGCCAACATCGAGTATGTTCTAGGATGGATTTCCCTGGACTGGATGGCCATATGCGGTACCGAGTGGTTGAGCATATGAGAGTGGAAGTACATGGTACGTTTTCATGAATTCTGTGCATTGGAACTTAGATATATGCGGAGCCTATTACTTTACATTGTTCAGATTTGCATTTACATTCCTTTATGAGCCGAATACCTTAATGGAAAGCATGTCTACTTTACTGTACAGTTTGGTTTTTGTTATCTGTTGAGGTTTAGTCCGTCACTGCGTATCAGTCCATAGTTTGGGCTTGTTACTTACTAAGTTGGAGTACTCACGTTACCCCCTGCACCTTGTGTGCAGATTCAAGTATCTCAGGCCATGGTATTGGTTGTTGACTATTCCAGTCGCGGACTTTCATTGGAGATAGCAAAGTAGCTGCCTGGCGGTCGCAGTCCCGCCTTTCTCCTTGCTTATCCTCTTTTTTGTGTATTTTTGGCTATTCCCAGACAATGTTGTCTTGTTAAATTTCAGAATATATGTAGTATTGTCTCATGACTTAGTTATTCCCGATGTCGGGCTTTTATTTTCCACATTATGGTTTTGAGTTTACCTCTTTTATTCAAATTTCAGTTTGAAAAGGCTTTTACTTAATTTTTAATGAAAAATCAAATTGTTTGAGAGTGTGTCGACTTGCCTAGTTCCACGATAAGCTCCATCATGACCGAGTTGGTTTGGGGTCGTGACAAGTTGGTATCAGAGCCTATGTTACATAGGTCTCAAAAGTCATGAGCAGGTTTAGTAGAGTCTTGCGGATCGATGCGGAGACAACCGTACTTATATTCGAGAGGCTGCAGAACCCTTAGGAAAAATCTCACATTCTTGAATTCTTGTCGTGCGAATCTATTGATTCTGGTAACTAAACTTCTATTTGTTTCATTCTCTCACAGATGGTGAGGACCTGCACTACCGGACAGGCTGACCAGCCACCAATTTGGCTTGTGAGAGGCCGAAACTGCGATCGAGGCCGTGGTAAGGTTAGGATTGAATCTCGTGCAGCAACCGGGGCAGTGCCTGTAGACCCTCCCGTTGCTCCAAATCAGGTCCCCGCCGCAGATGCTCCAGCGGGACCAGCTCAGGCACCCCTAGTGCCTATTGTGACTCCTGGCCTTCAGGATGCCCTAGTTCAGATCTTATCAGTGTGTACTGGCCTTACAGAGGCAATCTCAGTTACTACGGCCGCAACTACTTCTCAGGCCGGGGGAGGCCCTAAGAATCTCGCCGCTCGTACACCCGAGTAGGTTGTTCAGGGACTTTAGACACCGGAGGCACCACCAGCCCAATCGGTTGCACCTGCTCAGGATTATGTGGTTCCAGTCATGCCTGGTGACGAGCAGCGTAGATTGGACATGTTTGGTAGACTTTAGCCTCCAACGTTCAGCAGTGCAGAGGGCGAGGATTCCCAGAGTTTCTTGGATAGGGGTCAGTGTATTCTTCAGACAGCAGTCATTCTGGAGACCAGTGGGTCTCATTCACTACCTTCCAGTTCTTGGGAGCTGCCTTTACATGGTGGGAGGCTTATGAAAGGTGTAGTCCTGTTGGTGTAGCGCCCCTTACCTAGAAGCAGTTTTTCGTTCTCTTTGAGGAGAAGTATGTGCCACAGTCCCGTAGAGAGGAGATGCGCAGGCAATTCGAGCAGTTGCATCAGGATCATATGACTGTGACGCAGTATGAGATGAGATTTTCTAAGCTAGCCCGTCATGTCGTTTGGTTGACAGGGAGAGGATTAGGAGGTTCGTGGATGGCCTCGCATACCAGCTACGGATTCCTATGACCAGAGAGAGGGTGTCTGGTGCTTCTTTTGAGAAGGTGGTTGACATCACCCGAGAGATAGAGTTAGTTCACCGACAGGAGCGAGTCGAGAGGGAGGCTAAGAGGCCTCGAGGATCTGGTAGTTTTGGTGGTGTTCCTTCCGGAGGTCAGTTCTATCACGGCAGAGGCCCTCATAGGTTCCATCAGGGCCATTCATCTCTCCGTGTCCTTCCAGCTCAGAGTTCGAATCATGCACCATCAGCTCAGGGTTTATCTATGCCTAGTTATTCTAGTAGGTATCCCGGTGCTTGGGGCTCCCTTCAGTCTCCATTACTAGTGGCCGGTAGAGGTTTCTTTGAGTGTGGAGATTTGGGTCATATCAAGAGGTTCTGTCCCTGCCTTACGGGAGATCGTCGCAGCAGAGGAGTCAGCCTTCGGCTTTAGCACCAGTTACTTCCCCACCCGCCCAACCAGCTAAGGGTGGGGGTCAGGCAGCTAGAGGTCGCCCTAGAGGGGGAGGTCGATCCGATGGTCATCAGGCCCATTTCTATGCACTCCCAGCTAGACTAGACGTTATGGCTTCAGATACCGTGATTACATGTATTATTTCAGTCTGTTACCGAGATGCCTCAGTCTTGTTTGACCCTAGTTCCACATATTCATATGTTTAATCATATTTTGCTCATTTTCTATATGCCATGTGAGTCTTTCTTTACATCTGTTCATGTGTCTACTCTTGTGGGCGATACTATTATTGTGGACTATGTGTATAGGTCTTGTGTGGTGTCTATTGGGGTCTAGAGATCCGAGTGGATTTGTTATTGCTCAGTATGGTAGACTTCGATGTGATATTGGGCATGGATTGGTTATCTCCATGTCATGTTGTTCTAGATTGTCACGCTAAGACCGTGACCTTAGCGATACTGGGATTTCCAAGGGTTGAGTGAAGCGGTTCTATAGATTATGTACCCAGTAGGGTGATTTCATACTTGAAGGCTCAGCGTATGGTTGAGAAGGGTTGACTATTTTATTTGGATTTTGTGAGGGATGTTAGTGTAGAAACTCCCACTATTGATTCTATTCCAGTGGTCCGTGATTTTCTGGATGTGTTTCCTGTAGACTTGTCGGGCATGCCGCCTGACAGGGACATTGACTTTCGTATTGATTTGGTGCCAGGCACTCAGCCTATTTCTATTCCATCGTATCGTATGGAACCAGCGGAGTTGAAGGAATTGAAAGAACAGCTTCAGGAACTCCTAGATAAGGGGTTTATTCGGCCTAGTGTGTCACCTTGGGGTGCACCGGTTCTATTTGTGAAGAAGAAGGATTGTTCCATGAGAATGTGCATTGATTACAGGCAGTTGAACAAAGTCACAGTCAAGAACAAGTATCCTTTGCCTCGTATTGATGATTTATTTGACCAGCTTTAGGGGTGAGGGTGTTCTCTAAGATTGATTTGAGGTCCGGGTATCATCAGCTGAAGATTCGGGATTCAGATATTCTTAAGACATCTTTTAGGACCCGTTATGTCCATTATGAGTTTTGGTGATGTCTTTTGGGATGACCAATGCCCTAGCAGCGTTCATATTTGGATTCCTTCGTTATTGTATTCATTGATGACATCCTGGTGTACTGTCGTAGCCTGGAGGAGCATGCTCAGCATTTGAGGATTGTATTACAGAGATTGAGGGAGGAGAAGCTTTATGCAAAGTTCTCCAAGTGTGAGTTTTGGCTTGGGTCGGTAGCATTCTTGGCGCACATGGTGTCCAGTAAGGGTATTCACGTGGATCCGAAGAAGATACAGGCGGTGCAGAGTTAGCCTAGATCGCCCTCAGCTACAGAGATTAGGAGCTTTCTTGGTTTGGCAGGATATTACTGTCGCTTTGTGGAGAGATTTTCATCTATTGCTTCGCCCTTGACCATATTGACCCAAAATGGTGCTCCATTCAGGTGGTCGGACGAGTGTGAGGAGAGCTTTCAGAAGCTCAAGACTGCTTTGACCACAGCTCTAGTGTTAGTTCTGCCATCAGCTTCAGGTTCTTATACCGTATATTTTGATGCCTCGAGGATAGGCATTGGTTGTGTTTTGATGCAGGAGGGTAGGGAGACTGCCTACGCCTCGTGCCAGTTGAAGACCTACGAGAAGAATTATCTGGTGCATGATCTTGAGTTAGCAGCCAGTATTCACGCCTTAAAGATTTTGCGTCATTACTTGTACGGGGTCCATTGTGAGATTTATACTGATCACCAGAGTCTGCAGCATCTGTTTAAGTTGAAGGACCTTAATTTGCGTTAGTGGAGATGGTTAGAGCTTTTTAAGGACTATGATATCACTATTCTATACCATCCAGGGAAGGCCAATATGGTGGTCGATTCCTTGAGCCGACGGGCAGAGAGTTTGGGGAGTTCAGCATATCTTCCAGTAGCAGAGAGACCTTTAGCATTGGATATTCAGGCTTTACCGGGCCAGCTTATGAGATTGGATATTTTGGCGTCTAGTCAGGTGTTGGCTTGCGTAGTCTCCAGGTCTTCTCTTTATGACCGTATCAGGGACTGCCAGTATGATGACCCACACTTGCTTGTTCTTCAGGATAGGGTCCGACGAGGTGATGCTAGGGATGTGACTATTGGTGATGACGGTGCGCTGAGGGTGCAGGGCCGGATATGTGTGCCTAATGTGGATGGGCTTCAGGAGTTGATTCTTGAGGAGGCCCACAGCTCGCAATATTCCATCCATCTGGGTGCCGCGAAGATGTACCAGGATTTGAGACAGCACTATTGGTGGAGGCGGATGAAGAAGGATATAGTCGGATTTGTAGCTCGGTGTCTCAATTGTTAGCAGGTTAAGTATGAGGATCAGAGACCGGGTGGCTTGCTTCAGATATTAGATATTCCAGAGTGGAAGTGGGAGCGGATCACCATGGACTTCATAGTTGGACTCCCACGGACTTCGAGGAAGTTCGATGCTATATGGATTATTGTGGATCGGCTGACCAATTTCGCGAACTTCATTCCTGTTGGTACTACTTACACTTCGGAGTGGTTAGCTGAGATTTATATTCGAGAGATTGTCGTCTGCATGGTGTCCCAGTTTCCATCATTTTTGATAGAGGTACTCAGTTCACATCGCAGTTATGGAGGGCCATGTAGCGGGAGTTGGGTACTCAGGTTAAGTTGAGCACAGCTTTCCACCTCAGACAGACGAGCAGTCCGAGTGCACTATTCATATTTTGGAGGACATGTTGTGCGCTTGTGTCATTGACTTTGGGGGTTCATGGGACCAGTTTCTACCGCTCACGGAGTTGCATATAACAACAGTTATCAGTCGAGTATTCAGATGGCTCAGTATGAGGATTTATATTGGAGAAGGTGTAGATCTCCGGTTGGATGGTTTGAGCCTGGTGAGGCTAGGCTCTTGGGTACAGACTTGGTGCAGGATGCTTTAGATAAGGTGCAATTGATTCAGGAGCGACTTCGCACGGTGCAGTCTAGGCAAAAGAGCTATGCGAACAGGAAGGTCCATGATGTGTCTTTTATGGCTGGGAAGAAGGTTTTGCTGAAGGTATCACCAATGAAGGGTCTTATTAGGTTTGGGAAGAGGGGCAAGTTGAGCCCCCGGTTCATTGATCCATTTGAGGTGCTTCAGAGGATAGGGGAGGTGGCTTATAAGCTTGCTTTGCCACCCAGTTTGTCGAGTATGCATCTGGTATTTCCTGTTTCCATGCTTTGGAAGTATGTTGGTGATCCGTCCCATGTATTGGACTTCAGCATGGTTCAGTTGGAGGATGATTTTACTTATGATATGGAGCCAGTAGCTATTTTGGGTCGGCATGTTCGAAAGTTGAGATCAAAGGATATAGCTTCGGTAATGGTGCAGTGGAGAGGGAAGCCTATGGAGGAGGCCACCTGGGAGACCGAGCGGGAGATGCGGAGCAGATAACCACACCAATTTGAGACTCCAGGTATGTTTCTAGACTCGTTCGAGGACGAACATTTCTTTAAGAAGGGGAGGATGTAACGACCCGGCCGGTCGTTCTGAGAGTTATAGCCCCATTTCCCCTATTTCTGCTTCTTTATGTGTTATTCAGCTTTATTTTGTTGCAACGGGTTGGTTGGTTCGGGTCTGGAGTGGTTTTGGAGTGGAATGAGACACTTAGTCTCTATTTTAGAAGGTTAAGTTAGAAAAGTCAACCGGATGTTGACTAATGAGTAAACGATCTCGGATTCGGATTTTTACGGTTCATATAGCTCCGTTAGGTGATTTTGGGCTTAGGAGCATGTTCGGAATATAATTTGGAGGTCCGTGGTTGAATTAGGCTTGAATTGGCGAAATTTGAAATTTGGTGATTTCCGGTCGGTAGTGGAGAATTAGGTATCGAGGTTGGAATGGAATTCCAGAAGTTGGAATAGTTTTGTAATGTCATTTTTGACATATGTCAAAATTTCAAGTCATTCGGAGGTGATTTGATAGGTTTCTGCGTCGTTTGTGGAATTTGAAAGTTTAGAAGTTCTTAGGCTTGAATCCGAAGGTAATTTGGTGTTTTGATGTTGTTTTGAGTGACTCGAAGGTGAGACTAAGTTCGTGTGATGTTGTGGGACTTGATGGCATGCTTGGTTGATGTCCCAGGGGCCTCGGGAGGTTAACGAATCATTTTTGGACTTTTCATAATGGCTGATAACTGCTGGTGTAACTTTCTTGTTTCCTAATACGCGATTGCGTGGGTAGGTTCGCGATCGCGTAGGCTTATTTGGAGCAGAGGCGAGTTTGTGCTATGCAATCACAGAGTTCGGAACGCCATCGTGTGTGTGTGTGTGAAGATATGCTTCGAAAATGCATGGCCAATGCCGCGTTCGCGTAGAAGTAATCGAGTTGTGCGGAGGTGAGGCAAATTTCCCTATGAGATCAAGTGAGTAAGGATGGAATCGCGTAGGTTGGAGAAGCAGTGGTACGCAATCGGTGGGCAGTTCCGCGATCGCGTAGGGTTAATGTATGGGCTGTACATTTTTTTGCTTCACAATCGCGAGTCAAATTCCATGATCGCGATGAAGGTATACCTGGGTAGATTTAAAAGATTCAAAACGAGGGTTTCGAGTTTATATCATAAACTTGAAGTGGGAGCTCGGTAGAAGGCGATTTTTGGAGAGATTCTTGCGTGGGTGTTTGGGGTAAGTGATTTCTATCTAATTTTGGTCAAATTCAATGATTATGCATTTAATTTAATCCTTTAATTTGTGATTTGGGGTGGAAAATTGGGTAAAATGAGGAAGAATTCTTGAGTTGGATTTTTGGGGTTTTGAATGGGATTTTGTTATCGGATTGGAGCAAATTTGGTATGATTAGACTCATAGGTGAATGGGCTTTCAAGTTTTGCAGTTTTTGTTGGATTATGAGACATGGGCCTGGGGGCTGGGTTTGAATCGAATTCGGGATTTTTGGTCTAATTTGATAATTTTCATATGGAATTCGTTCCTTTAGCATATATTGATGATAATGTACTGATTTTGAATAGAGTCAGAGCGTTTGGAGGCCGAGTCGAGCAGAAAGGGCATCGCGAAGTAAGATTTTTGCTTGATTGAGGTAAGTAAAGCTTCCAAACTTGGTTCTGAGGGTTCGAAACCCCGAGCTATGTGTTATGTGATTAGTATTGAGGTGACGTGCATGCCAAGTGGAGGGCGTGCACCATGAGAATTGTGGCCTGGTTCATTCTATGGCACTGCTTAGTGATTTTTTCTTGGTGATATCCATATTTCTATCATGTGATTAAGTATATGTGATGTAACTCATGCTAGATATACTGTTAGGGCTTCACGCCGATACTGTTGAGATCCGAGTGGTCATTTCGTGCTGTAATCTCATTTGTGTCATTGATATTATGTACTCAGTCTTATTCATGCATATCATATCATGTCTCAGTTGTTATTAATTGGCACATCATATCATTGTTTCAAACTAGTTTCATGGCATTGTGAGCCCGTGTGTGTGAGACTGGAGAGTGATGACTAAGTGAGGCCGAGAGCCTGATTATGAGTGACAATTATGGGATCGGGATGCACGCCGCAGCGGTTATGTTGATGATTGGTATAGCGCTTGGGCAACACACCCCCAGTGAGCGCAGATGATATTATCGAGGGATGGATTTTCATAGACATGGATTTTTCCGAATTACTGATACCTGGAGATGGATTTCTCCGCACGGTTGGATTACCCTTTTTCCTCGGTACCGAGTGGCTATTTAGTCAACATCGAGTATGTTCTGGGCTGGATAGCCATATGCGGTACCGAGTGGTTGAGCACATGAGAATGTAAGTACATGGTACATTTTCATGCATTCTATAAATTGGCACTTAGAGATATGCGGAGCCTATAACTTTACATTGTTCAGATTGGCATTTACATTACTTCCTGAGTTGAATACCTCAATGGAGAGCATGTCTACTGTACTATATAGTTTGGTTTTCGTTATCTGTTGAGGTTTAGTCTTTCACTGTCTATCAGTCCATAGTTTGGGCTTGTTACTTACTAAGATGGAGTACTCACGTTAACCCCTGCACCTTGTGTGCAGATTCAGGTAGCTCAGGTACGGTAGCGGCTGTTGACTAGTCCAGTCGCGGACTTTCATCGGAGGTAGCGAGGTAGCTGCCTGGCGACGCCTTTCTCCTTCCTTATCCTCCTTTTTGTGTATTTTTGGCTATTCCCAGACAATATTATCTTGTTAAATTTCAGAATAGATGTAGTATTGTATCATGACTTAGTGAGACCCGATGTCGGGCTTTTATTTTTCGCATTATGGTTTTGAGTTTACCTCTTTAATTAAATTTCAGTTTGAAAAGGCTTTTACCTAATTTTTAATGAAAATCGAATTGTTTGAGAGTGTGTCGGCTTGCCTAGTTCCACGATAGGCGCCATCACAACCGGGTTGATTTGGGGTCGTGACAGAAAAGCACGAAGGGTGTTGTCGTGACTTATTTGCATACAATATCATTTATACGAGAGATTGGGAGGATTAAAGTACGAAGGGTGATGTCGTGCCATTGACCGATTATGATCATTTATCACGTTATGAGAGAAAGAGAGTAAAAGCATAAAGGGTGATGCCGCGCCATTTTATTTATGACATTACATGGTGAGGACGAGAGTAAAAAAACAAAGGGTGATACCGTGCCATTTTTATTTCATTTCCTTATTTGGTTTCAGAATTGGTGATTTACTTGGTCGCATGATTGTTTACTTCAGAAAGCCGTTAGTTGGTGATTTTGTACTTGCTACTCTTATGATATATCCCCTTTCTCATGTCCCCTCCCAGTTAACGTGTTAATTCCCTACTTGTTGCTTTGTTGCTCTACGTATATCTATCTGTACAGGTTTAAGTAGGTGGTCATAGCCTCGTCACTACCTCGTCGGGGTTAGGCTCGACACTTACGAAGTATATTGGATCAATTGTACCTACACTTCTGTACTTATTGTGCAGATACTAGTATTGATACCAGTGGTGTTTAGAAATGCGTCTTCTCGGATCATATTTGCATCTGAGACTTGAGGTAGAGCTGCTGGTCTTCACAAACCATGAATTCCCTTTCTATTTCCTATCTTTTCTGTTTATCTCATTCGAACAGTTGTATTTATTTCAAACTATACTTATAGACTTCTAGTTGCTCATGTACTAATGAACCAGATTTCTGGGATTGAGTTAGACAATGTATGTTACGGGTTTATTTCATGTATTTCATCTTTAATCATCGTTAATAATTGTTATTATTCTGTTTTGAACTATTTGAATATTAAATTGGTTAACTAATGTAGGCTTTCCTAGCAAGTGGACGTTAGACGCCATCACGACCCCGAGGTTGAGATTCCGGGTCGTGACAACCTATGAACTTCTAAACCTTCAAATTGCCAATTTTCGTCAAATAAAGCTATTCGAATTTAAATCCTAACATACAAAGTCCAAAATCACCATACAAACTCATCGGGACCATCAAAATAGGAATCCGAGATCGTTTATATAAAAGTCAAACTTTGGTCAACTCTTCAACTTGAAGCCTCCAAAAATGAAAATGTTTCTTCCAAATCAACCTCGAACATCGACACCAACCATACACGCAAGTCGTAATACTTTATTTGAAGCTACTCATGATCTTAAACCATTGAATGAAATGCTAATGCTGAAAATGATCGGTCAGGTCATTACATTTAAAATATGACAAAGTTGTACTTATAGCTAGAGCGAACTAGTAGCAAACCCAAAACAAAAAATATGACGACGAAAACACACGCGGTATGCAGTAACGATTTGATCAACCATCTTAGATTAATGAATGAATACTAATTTCTAAAAGTTTGATACACTTAATCGAACTTGAGACAAAAAGCTTGATGGTGTGGTGTCACGACCCAAATTCCCAAATCATGGGATCGTGATGGCGCCTAACACAATACTTGCTAGGCAAGCCGATGTTAGAAATTTACTAACCATTTCCTTTTAAAGTTACTTAACCATAATAGAACAATTCACACTAAATACAAATACTAATAAAGATCATAATTAAACCGAACCACGAACTAAATATATAACTATGAAACTACCCCAGGGTCTGGTGTCACAATTCATGAACTACTAAAGAATACTACAAATAAATGGGTTGAAAGAAATAATGTATCTGTTTCAAATGAAATAAAATAGTATCTAAGTGAATAGGAGAAGACTCCAGGAGTCTGCGAACACCGGCAGATCTACCTCGTGTCTCCAAACAAAATGCGCAGCTACTGATATCTCCTAACTCTGGTCAGTACCTGGATCTGCACAAAAGAGTGCAGAGTGTAGTATCAGTACAACCGACCCCATATACTGAGTAAATGTCGAGCCTAACCTCGGCGAAGTAGTGACGAGGCTAGGACATGACACCACATAAAACCTGGACATCGAAATCATTCTAACGGGAAATAATAGAAATTAAAGAATGTAAATAGCACTTAATAGGAAGGGAGCATGCGATAGGGAATTTTCAACATAAGGAATGAGGAAAACAATAAGGCAAACACAGATAGTGATCAACAATAATTTTATCAATTAAAGATACAAACTAAACTTGCACAACATCACCCTTCGTGCTTTTACTCTCAGCCTCACCAAACAATAAATAGAATACACGGCATCACCCTTCGTGCTTTTACTCTCATCCTCACCGGATTATAATTAAGAATTGCACGGCATCACCCTTCGTGATTTTCACTCTTCCTCACAATATAAATAAATCATGCATGGCATCACCCTTCGTGCTTTACACTCTTCCTCACAATCGCATCAAACAATCAACAACATAAAAGGGGATTTCACGAGAAATAGTATTTCATCATAAGTTCTATCACCGTTTAATATTTAGATCTCAACTCAATGTTCCCAAAGGAATTTCACAAGAAATCAATATTTCATCATGGTTACTATCATCATTTATCATTTCAATCTCAACTCAATGGTCTCAACATGTCACTAACAACAATAATCACCGATAGTAGGCTTTAAGACAACCCGAATAACAAGAAATAGCATTTTACTCGCATGGTATAACCTAACCACAACGTATAGGTACTCGTAACCTCACCTATACATTGAATTTAATAAGCAAGCAGGTAACAAGTAGTCATAGAATACCTATTCCCTCAAGCAAAGGTTAGACACAACATTTACCTCAATTCCGCAGGCCACTCACTGCTCAATTACCGTTTTTCCTTTCGAATTCACCTCCAACACACTCGAATCTAATCATAATTAGTTTAATATCATTATTAATGCTAAAGGAACCAAATTTACTGAAAAATTATGGTTTTTCTAAGTTCTCTCAAAAAAAATTAAAACCCGACCCCGGGCCCGCTTGGTCCAAACTCGAGGTTCGGACCAAATTCCGTTTACCCATTCACCTCCGAGCCCGAATATGAAATTAGTTTCGAAACTCGACCTCAATTCGAGGTCAAAATCCCATTTTTACAAAATTCCCTAATTCTACCCAAACCCTCAATTTTCACCATGAAAATTCTTGATTTTTAATTTAAAGTGATGAAAAACATTGGGTAATTGAAAGAGTAGAGTTTAGAATTGATTACCTACACTTCGGGGATGAACTTTGGTGAAGAAAATCGTCTCTAGGGCTTGGTAGTTCGAAATATAGGAATAAAAAGAGTTCTGTCCAGTTTAACAGTGTTTTAATATAGCTGGGCAGGCCTTCATCGCGTTCGCATAGAGTCAGGCATGTTGGCCTTCACGTTCGCATACGCGTTTTGGGTCACTGGGCCACGTTCGCATAGAGGACAGTCAGATTCCCCTACCCCAGGCCCGTTACACTACGCATTCACGTGGACCAGATCGCGTTCGCGTAGTGTCTCCCCCTATCCCATCGCGTTCGTGTCAGGGGTCCTGCATTCGCATAGAACAAAATGGCGCAGCTCAATTTTTACTATATGCATTCACGATAGATGCTACGCGAATGTGAAGCACTAAATAACTGGGCACCAGAAAATAGAAAACCAGCAAACCTTCCTAAGTGTAAAATATTTCGTGGCCTATCAGAAACTCACTCGAGCCCTCGGGGCTCTAAACCAAACATGCACGCAAGTCTAAAAACATCATACGGACATGCTCATGCGACCAAATCATGAACATAACATGTAAAACTATGAATTAAACCTCAAAACTCATCATTTTTTCTCAAGAACACTTAAAGTTCACTATTTCTCAACCAGACGTCCGAATCATGTCAAATAAACTCCGATTCTCCCCTAATTTCACATATAGTATTCAAATACTATAATAAATTTGTACCGGGCTCCGGAAACAAAATACGGTCACGATACCAATGGTTTCAAATGCTAATTCTTTTCTTTATTTCATTAATAATTCAGCAAAATAATTTCTTTCAAATATTGATTTCTAAGGCTTGGACCTCATAATTCAATTCCGGGGATACGCCCAAGTCCCATATTTTACTGTGGACCTCCCGGGATCGTCGTAATACAGATTCGGGTCCGGTTACTCAAACTGTTGACTCAAGTCAACTAAAATCAAACTTTAAATTCTAAAAATTAGTATTTCTTATATTTTCACATAAAAGCTTTTCGGTTTCACGCCCGGACTGCACACGCAAATCGAGGTAGTTAAATTAATCTTTCTATGGCTAATAAGCCTAGAACGGAGTCTTAATTTTATAAGATGACCCCTTGGGTCATCACAATCTCCACCTCTAAAACAAGCGTTAGTCCTCGAACGGACATAGAAAATTACATGAACTGGCAAACAAGTGGAGATATCTACTCTGCATGTCCGACACGGACTCCCAAGTAGCTGCCTCAACAGGCTGACCCCTCCACTTCACTCAAACCTAAGGGTAACTCTTTGATCTCAACTGACGAACCTGCCGGTCTAGAATGGCTATCGGCTCTTCCTCATAAGTCAAATCTTTGTCCAATTAGACAGAGCTAAACTCTAACACGTGGGACGGGTCACCATGATATTTCTGGAGCATAGATACATGAAATACCTGATGAATGGAGGATAACCCTGGGGGAAACGCAAGTCTATAAGCTACCTCCCCCACTCTATCGAGAATCTCAAATGGCCACATATACCTAGGGCTCATCTTGCCCTTCTTCCCAAATCTCATGACACCCTTCATGGGCGATACCCGAAGTAATACCCTCTCTCCAACCATAAATGCCATATCACGAAGCTTACGGCCGGCATAACTCTTTTTCCTGGATTGAGTTGCACGAAGTCAATCATGTATAATCTTGAACTTATCTAAGGCCTCTTGAACTAAGTCTGTACCCAATAACTGAGCCTTTCCCGGCTCAAACCATCCAACTAGCGATCTACACTACCTACCATATAATGCCTCATAGGGAGACGTCTGAATGCTCGACTGATAACTATTATTGTAGGCAAACTTCGCTAACGGCAAGAACTGATCCCAAGAACCTCCAAAGTCAATAACACAAGAGCGGAGCATATCCTCTAAAATCTAAATAGTACGCTCGGACTGCCCGTCCGTCTGAGGATGAAATGTTGTGCTCAGCTCAACTTGGGTAACCAACACTCACTGAACTGCCCTCCAAAAGTGTGAGGTAAACAGCGTACCTCGATCATAAATGACAGACACGGGCACACCGTGAAGGCAAACAATCTCTCGAACATATATCTCTGCCAACCGCTCTGAAGTGTAAGTACTTGCCACTGGAATGAAATGTGCTGATTTAGTCAGCCTATCCACAATAACCCAAATGGCGTCAAACTTCTTCTAAGTCTGTGGGAGTCCAACAACGAAGTCCATAGGGATACACTCCCACTTCCACTCAGGAATCTCTATCTGCTGAAGTAAACCACCGAGTCTCTGATGCTCATATTTCACCTGTTCGCAATTCAAACAACGAGCCACATAAGCAACAATATCCTTCCTCATCCTTCGCCACCAGTAGTGCTGTCGCAGGTCCTGGTACATCTTGGCATCACCCGGTTGAATAGAATAGTTAGAACTATGAGCTTCTTCAAGAATCAACACACGAAGGCCATCAACATTAGGCACACATATATGACCCTGCGTCCTCAAAACACCGTCATCTCCAACTATAACTTTCCTGGCACCACCGTGCCGAACTTTGTCCCTAAGGACCATCAAGTGCGGGTCATCATCCTGCCGATCTTTGATACGCTCGAATAAGGAAGACCGAGCAACTATACAAGCTAGAACATGGTTGGGCGAAATATCCAACCTCACGAACTGATTAGCCAACGTCAGAATGTCTGAAGCCAATGGTCTCTCACTAACTGGAATACATGCAAGGCTGCCCATAATTACTACTTTTATACTCAATTCATCGGCCACCACAGTGGCCTTTCCCGGATGATACAATAGAGTGACGTCATAATCTTTCAATAACTCTAACCATCTCCTCTGTCTCAAATTAAGATCCTTTTGCTTGAACAAGTACTGGAAGCTATGATGATCCGTGTAAACCTCACATGGCACGCCATAAAGATAGTGTCACGACCCAAACCGATGGGCCGCGACGGGTGCCTGAATCCTACCTGTCAAACACCCCTAAACATGCGTCTAAAATATGAACCTGAATAACATCTGCTGAATTACGAGAACATTATACATGAAGGAAATCTGCACAAAAAGGCATACATACATATACGTACAACATACATAGGACGAGCCAACAAGGCTGCTATAGACAACTATACATCTCAAAACTGGAAGCCGGCAAGGCCACATACTATCCAACTAGACATACTATCTACAGACCTCTAATAGAAACATAACTGTATAAAGACGGGTCTGAGCCACGTCATACCCATATATATATATATATACAAACTTATCGTACCAAAATCAAAAGTAGCTCCGGATCAAGTGGAGCACTCCAACTCTCGTAGATCAGGGATCCTAAGAAGGGGGACCATCAGCTCACCTACCTGCACCTGCGGGCATGAGACGCAGCGTCCCCTGGAAAAAGGGACGTCAGTACGAATAATGTACTGAGTATGTAAGGAACATAAATAAATACATAAGAGACATGGAAGAGATATAGAGTGATTGACTCAACCTGTATGTCTGGATAAATCTATAATAATAAATCACTTTTAGCATCATGCATAAGCGTATGAATGTCATGTCGTGCATAGGTATATGTTTCATAACATCATCAGCCTCTGAGGGCATCCCATCAAATCATATCGGCCACTATGGGCAAAATCATCATCGTATACCAGCTGATCAGGAGGTGGTGCGTATATAACGCCATAACCTTTCCCATATCCCATATACATATATATACATACATATATACGCGTATATAACGCCGTTTGAATCATATTTCAGCCACTATGGGCAACATCATCATCAAATACCAGCTGATCAGGTGGTGGTGCATATATAACGTTGTAACCTTTTCCCATATCCCATATACATATATTTACATATATACGCATATATAATGCCATCTGGTCATGGGTCAATGAACATGTATGAAATACATGAAAGTACGTAATAATCTCAATATTTCTTCTGGATAAACTTTTCCAACTGCGTATTATTCTGAGACCCATGAACAGAAAATAATAATAGTTCTCATGGGGAATCAAGAATATAGACACCCCTACCATTTCTATGAATAGAGTAATTTATGGAAATCATGAGTTTGCTCGTTTCTTCCATATAATTTGAACCATGCCAAAAGAAAGAAAGGATAGCCTTAACATACCTGTTCCTGAAATTATTTGAACGAATCTGCTTCTGCGAAATATGGAGGAAATTCTGCTTCTAGTTCCTAAAATTTTGGAACGAAACCAGTGTTCCCTTGAAATTGAGGGAACGTTTCTGTTCTTGCAATTTGGAAAGAACTTGTTCCAAATTAAAATCAATGTTTCCTTTAGTTGGAAACTTTAAAAAGGAATGTATTTCTAATTTTTTCTTTCTAACATTTTTTGGGTTTCAAGGTCAGAATGAGATGTAGTTGGATTGAAATCTCATTTTGGTGCTTAAGGAAGACACTAGTCTTACAAATTAAATAGTAATAACACTTGGTCTCACATTAAATCTATTGTATGAAAAATGGTTGAGATAAGACTTTACAAGTCTTTATTTAAGACTTATCTTAAATCATGGTGGTTTTGGCCACATGGCATAATGAGTCCTTACCTTGCCACATGGCATGATGACTAATGAGTCATTTTTTTGTCATGGTGGCTTTTTGCCACATTTTAGATGGGAATATTTTATAAATTTATCCACTTATTAGTTAACTGGGTGATGTCTTGTTACCCGGTAATTAATCAACTATCCGCATAATTGAGAATTATTCCCGCTTACTTGAAACATTACTCACCTTTCACATACCTTATACACCTTACTATTATGGTCATGTGATACCTTGTATGGTTCTAGTTCATAAATACCGAGTATGTTAGCTCGAGCCGTATTTTATCCCAAAATACAAAATTTCAACGAAATTCATTTTCTTCGACTTGCTTCCCCTCTTACCTTCACGAATTTATTCAATACTTACAATCCTTATAATCTCCAAATAATCTTTTCCTTGGACTGATGTCAATTACCTTACAATAAATTCAACGCACAATACTACAGGGTGCAACATCGTCGCAACTTAACACTGCGAAGCGTAACATCACCGTAATGTAATATTGGGGGACATATTATTGACGTAAAATTGCGGGGCGTAACAGATAGTGCCTCCAAATCTTCAACGCGTGAACAATGGCTGCTAACTCTAAGTCATGGACCAGATAATTCTTCTCATGAATCTTTAACTGCCGAGATGCATATGCTATCAGCCTACCCTCTTGCATCAATACCGCTCCCAAACCAACACGGGAAGCATCACAATATACCATTAAGGATCCTGAACTTGATGGTAACACCAATACCGGTGCTGAAGTCAATGCTGTCTTGAGCTTCTGGAAGCTCGCCTCACACTCATCCGACCATTTAAATGGGGCACCCTTCTGAGTCAATCTCGTTATCGGGGCTGCTATAGACGATAACCCCTCCACAAAACGACGGTAGTATCCCGCCAAACTCAAGAAGCTCATAATTTTTGTGGCTAAAGTAGGTCTAGGCCAGTTCTTGACGGCCTATATCTTCTTAGAATCCACCTGAATACCCTCTGCTGATACGACGTGACCCAAGAAAGATACTGAGTCTAACCAGAACTCACACTTTGAAAATATTGCATACAACTGATTATCCCTCAAAGTCTAGAGTTTTATATGAAGGTGTTGTTCATGTTCTTCCTGACTGCAGGAGTATATAAGAATATCATCAATGAACACGATTATGAAGGAATCCAGATAAGGCTTGAAAGCCCGATTTATCAAATCCATAAAGGCTGCTGGAGCATTAGTCAACCCAAAGGACATCACCAGAAATTCATAATGCCCATACCTCGTCTGAAAGGCTGTCTTAGGAACATCCGACGCCCTAATCTTCAACTGATGGTAGCCCGATCTCAAATCAATTTTCGAAAACACCCTGGCACCCTGAAGTTGATCAAATAAATCATCAATTATCGGTAATGGATACTTATTTTTGATAGTAACTTTATTCAACTGCCGGTATTCTATAAACATTCTCATTGATCCATCCTTCTTCTTTACAAACAAGACCGGTGTACCCCAGGGTGAGACACTAGGCCTGGCGAAACCTTTATCAAGTAGGTCTTACAACTATTTTTTCAATTCTTTCAATTCTGGTGGGGTCATCCGGTATGGAGGAATAGAAATGGGCGGAGTGCCCGGAGCAACATCAATACAAAAATCGATATCCCTGTCGGGTGGCATTCCCGGCAGGTCTGCAGGAAACACTTCGGGAAATTCCCGAACAATGGGCACTGACTCTATTGAAGAAATCTCGGCATCAGAATCACGAATATGAGCCAAATAAGACAAACATCCCTTCTCAACCATGCGACGAGCCTTGGCATAAGAAATCACCCTGCTGGGAGAATGACCAGGAATCCCTTTCCATTCTAACCGAGGCAATCCCGGCAAAGCTAAAGTAATTGTCTTTGCGTGATAGTCCAAGATGGAATAATAAGGTGAAAAAAAATCCATGCCCAATATGACATCAAAATCGACCATGTCAAGAAGCAACAGGTCTACACTAGTTTCAAGACCCTCAACAATGACTACGCACGAACGATATACACGATCTACAACAATAGCTTCCCCCACCGGCGTAGACACATAAACAGGGGCACTCAAAAAATCGTAGGGCACCACCAAATACGAGGCAAATAGGATGACACACAATAATAAGTAGACCCCGGATCAAATAAAACTGAGGCATTTCTATTGCAAACTGAAATGATACATGTAATGACAGCATCAGAGGACTCCGCCTCGGGTCTGGCAAATGCATATAATCGGGGTTGGGCTCCACCACCCTGAATCATGTCTCTAGGAGGACCTCTGATGAGCGAACCTCCACCTTTAAAGGGCTGGCCTCCACCCTAGCGGCCTGAACTCCACCTCTAACAATATGTCCTCTACCTCTGGCTACCTGACCCCTACCTCTAGCTGGCTGGGCAGGCAGTGCTGGAACTATAGCACGGGAACTCTGATACTGAGAATTATCCGACGCGCGAGGACAATATCTGGAAATGTGCCTCGAGTCACCACAAGTGTAACAAGACCTCGGCTGCTGAGACTGCTGGCCGGCAAACTGACCCTGTCGACCAGTATGACCACCCTGAACACTCTGGAGAGGGGGTGAAATGATAGGAGCTGATGGTGCAATGTATACTGGCTGAGTAGAAGGAGGAATATAAGAACCGCGAACCCTTGAGGTACTATGTGAAGCCTGAAGTGCTGAAAGGAATGGCCTGGAAGAATGGCCTCTACTGAAACTAACCCCGCCTCCAGATGAGGCACCACTGAAACCATCAGAATGGCAAGGCCTCTTGTCTGATCCCTGACCTCCCATCCCAAGGACCGACTCAACCCTCCTGGCCACATTAGCCGCATCCTGAAAAGAAATCTCGATCCCTATCTCCTTAGCCATCTGCAACCTGATGGGCTGAGCAAGGCCCTCAATAAATTGTCTGACCCTCTCTCTCTTTGTAGGCAACAAAAGAATAGCATGTCTAGCCAAATCCACAAAATGATTCTCATACTGGGTCACAGTCATGTTGCACTGCTAAAGTCGCTCAAGCTGACGATGTTTCTCCTCTCGAGTAGTAACAGGAAAAAACTTCTCTAAAGAGATGAGAAAACTGATCCCAAGTCAAAGCAGGCGACCTAACTGGTCTAGTCAACAAATAATCCCTCTACCATTTCTTGGTGGAACCAGTCATCTGAAATGCAGCGAAGTCGACCCCATTGGTCTCCAAAATACCCATATTACGAAGAACCTCATGACAGTTGTCCAGATATTCCTAAGGATCCTCTGAAGTAGCGTCACTAAAGTGAACAGGGAAAATCTTTATGAGCCTGTCCAATCTCCACAAAGCATCGGTGGACATAGCTACCCCATTAGCAATCGGGGCTGCAGTTACTGGCTGAATTACCCCAACTGGATTGGCTGCTGGGGTCTGAACCTGAGGATTATTCTGAGTAGGAGTGTGACAGGAGTCTGGACCCCTCCTCCAGCCTGAGATGCGTCTGCTGCAACAGAGAGTGCGCCAGTCTGGGCTACACTCTCCATAATGCCCACTAATTGGACCAAAGCATCTTGAAGTACCGGGGTAGCAATAAACCCCTTTGGAACCTGAGTTGGTCCAGCTGGAACGATTTGGGCTAGAGCCCCCCCCCCCCCCCCC